>APFE031407014.1:0-60882 GCA_000404065.3 Pinus taeda
ATGATGTAAACTGTCGTCAAAGGCGAGAAACCTGCCATTGAGGCATGCAGATCTCAAGGTACTGACGATTTCTAGATCATCTTTCTAGATAATGAGTCGAATTCAATAGAAAGTGATCCATCGTAAGAAAGCTCATGACACGAAATCATAGATCAAGTTGAAGAAATTTAGTTGCAAGGACTGACTCAGGGATGGTGAAGATGGATGACAGACATTTTGCAGATGAATGGCTTATTTGCACTGAGCTCTTGAACACATAACAACACGACAGATGGTTTAGTGATGATTGACCCAAAGTTAATACCCAAAAACTGGATGAAGACTTTCAATATGGTTTGATCAACTGTTAGGTAAAGGATTTCCCGACCCAGGTGAATGAAAGTGTCGTGTTCAAGAGTGGTTATAAAGTATGACAAACAGACTCACTTTTCTCTCTTTTCCCCCACCATTTCTAGCAAGTACCTCTTTATTTTTTACAAGCTTGAGGAGGGTAACATATGCTTGATTATAAGCTCACCCTTCGAGTGAGTCCAACTTACTTTAAATGCGAACCCTAAGAAGGAGTGGTTTGTTCCTGTTTGTAATAGAATAGGTCCTTAACTGTCGAATTTTAACGAGTCCAGTATAGGAGAAACTCGACGTTTTTCATTTTTAGAGAGTATGAAAAAACTAAAGAAGACTCCGGGGTTTGACTTTTTCGTAAATTTGTGTCTCCCAAGCCCGAAAAAGTATAAAATAATACTTGAGAGAACCGCTTGATTTTTTACGATCAAGGAGTACTTTTCGTTATTAGTGCCTTTGATTGGAAAAAGTAAAAAAGCGACCAAGGACACGTCATTTTATAACCAATATCGAATTTGAAACGACAAAAATCCGGCGATCTTTTTATGTTTTTACGGTCGAAAAAGAGCTGTAAATCAACTGCCTTTTAATTCTATTTTAACGAGTTTAAAAGAAAAACTCGGCAATCTTTTCATGTTTTAGGAGTCAGAAAAGGGCTTAAAAGGTGACTCTGGTTGAAAATGATCGATTTTCGCCTAAATAATCCTATTATCTTGCACAAAAACACGAACATTAATCATATCTGCTTGAAAGAGATAAAAACGTCGTAATAATACCTTTTTAAAGTGAAACATAAACAAATTTGGAATTCATTTACTCAAAAAACTTATAAAAAGGGGTTTTTACAAATCATTTTTACCATTTGTGATTTGGGTGAGGAAATAGTGCTTTTGCTTTGAAAACTTCCCGAGAGGATTGCGGAGAATCCAACCGTCAGAATCAGACGCCGTCTTCACCAGGTAATCCACATCATCCTCCTCTTGTTTTTCATCCGTTTAGTTTTTCATTTTAGTCATTTATTTGATTTTTTAGGAGGGTTTTTGGGCGAAAAACCCACGCTCGGGGTACGCAGGTCCACCACTGCGAACCTGTGGACCCAAAATTTTTCTCCATTGGGAAAAAGGTCAGGGTCCGCACCTTCCCTTTGGACAAAGTACGGTCCCACGCACTGTGTCTAAAGGCAGGGTGCGTACCCCGGCACAAGGGTTTTCAACCAAATATTCTCAAAATTGGACCAAAAAAAAACTTTTCTAGCATGCTAATTGGTCTTTTGGCTTGATGTAGGGAGTACATCATGTTGGATTGGAGAGAATGCGAGCACGAGGATGTGGATGCAGCCGCATGGAATCATCAACCTTCGTTGGATGCTTTGAGGGCGTGCAGACTGTACAAATATTGGGCCATTCCTGGCATGAGGGCTCAGGTGGACTTCTTGCAGTGGATGGTTGACAGGTGGAACGTCCAGGACCAGTGCTTCTTGATTGGTGGCCACCAGCTCGAGATTGAGCCAATGGACATATATTTTTTGACCGGTTTGCCTAAGAGTGGTGTTGACTTGACCCTGTTTGGGGCTAGGGTGGGTGGCCAGTCTGTCGATAGCCTTCGACTAGAGTACTGCAACAGGAAGTCTCGAGACAAAGGGATAGATATCAAGTACATAAACCTTCCTGAACTAAAAGTAATTGCATTCATTGTTACTCGACTTTGCAGGGCTGCCGCTTTACACATTGCCACCAGATCCCAGATGCTGATGGCAGTCGATTGCTTTCAGGACACCATTTTCAACTAGTGCGGTGTTGTGTTGGCCAACATGAAGGGCCAATTGACCAGGGCCAAGAACGGATGGCTAAAGACTTTTGGATATGGTGCTATAGTTGTCAGTTTTGGCCTGGAGCGGATTCCTATGCTCATCCCACAGCACCTTACAGTTGTAGCTCGGCATCCCCGAGAGCCTAGACTGATGCGATGGGTTGCAGTCATGGCCTGTCATCCTGACGAGGGGACCAAGGTCATCCGGTTCAAACCTGAGTTCTTCCAGTGGTTGGAACATCAGGTCTTTTCTATTCAGGACTTTCCATATACTGGGATTGACTTCCGTGGAGACCCAGACATGGCTCTTCCTCCAGGAGAGCAGTGGGATGACTCAGGTAATCATTTTCAACATTTTCCTAATGTTAATTTTTATTATTTTTATATCGTCTCAAAACTGATAGTAATAATTTTAAAATGCAGATGTGGGTCCACAGTGACCAGCCGCTCTCCGGCCTTTCAAGAGAAGGCAACCACTTGAACTAGCTCCAGCCCCACAGGACGAGTCAGCAGATACCTTGGCTGAGTTGGAGAGTCACCTAAAGCGCCTGATAGGGGATATTCCCGAGACGAGCATAGACGACATTCCTCGTCAGCTTCAGCGCTATGTGATTGGAGTCCCAGGACCTTTTAGGAGGTTCCTTTGTAAGGTGGCTTACGGAGTGGTTTCGTATCGAGATCATCACCAATGATGGGATGATTGCTTATGTAGTCACATGTGACATTTTGTTTTTTGTACTTATCATTTTTGCCGATCATAAGGTGTTTTTCAACCTATGATCAAAGATGATGTATTTTTTGACACACTCCTATATATATATGATATCGTTATTACTGGCTTGTCTTGTTACATATGTTATGGAATGTTTTTAAATTTACTTGTATGATTATCGCACATGTCTACTTAACACTTGAGAAGAAATTGCATCTTCTAATGTATTTAAAGATCTTGGAATATGCTGATATTCAATGTAATCAAATTCACGTTCCAAGAGACGCACTCTCAAAAATAATCTTAATAAAACTGGATTTCTAATGGCGTACTCTATTAAGCTGTAATACAACGAGTTCAAAATCCAACCTCACTATCAAACTCCGAATCCCAAATGAAATAGATTCAGATAATAACTCCACCACTGCACTATATTCTGCAATGTTGTTCGTTGTTTGACCGAGGCTTACCCCATGCATAGATACTAACTCGTCAAAGGGTGAATAGATAACCCAAGCTGCGGAAGAAATATTCCGTGTACTACGACAAGCACCATCAGCATAACCAATATATGTTTGAAGAGGCATCGACATCTGCGACATCAAACGTAAAACCAGGATAAGCAGGAATAACGACGGAAAACTCAATCTCTAAGCTAGGCACACTTTAACCTAAAACACACCAGCTAAAAGAAAAACTAACCTAACTAACAAATCTTCACACTCGATTTAAGCATAATATCTCTTCAGGTAAAGACCATTTCTGGGTTTACCTAAAGAGACCCCGTTAGAGTCTACCAATTCATATGCCCCTTTTGCTAGCTTTCGCTTGACAGAAAAAGGACCATGCCACATAGGCACAAATTTTCCAGCGCCCAATTTATCATTCGCTTGATCATACAAGAGGACTAAATCTCCTTCCGAAAAATTTTGAGGGGTTACATTTCGATCATACTAAGCCTTAATAGATTTGGCATGAGATTCGATCGCTAATGCAACATCGTGGCGATTCTCATCTAGCTGAGCTAAGTATAATAAACTTCTTTCCTCTTCGGAAGTAGCTGGAAGTAATTCGATGGCTATTCGCAATGACAGGATTTTGCATTCAATAGGTAGCACGGCTTCCAAACCATAAACTAGTTGGAAAGGAGTGAACCCTGTTGATGTTTTGACTAAGGTTCGGTATGCCCATAGCGCTGAGAATAACATGTTATGCCAGTTTGACCGATGAATCCCAATGATCTGTCGGATCATGATGACTAGGACTTTGTTGATGGCTTCAACCAGACCATTAGCTTGTGGATAATAAGGAGTTGAACTGTCATGAAGCAAGCCAAGCTGGTCTGTAAGTTCTGTCATCATAACGTTTCGAAAATGATGCCCATGGTCAGTGATAATCGCTTGTGGAACACCAAACCTAGCAATTATATGATTGAATACGAAAATTGCAGTTGTTTTGCCGTCTGCCTCAAATGTAGGCATCGCCTCGGCCACTTAGTAAAATATTACCGCGAGGATAATGTACGCCAACCCCCGACCGAGTGAGGGTTACATAGTAAATATCGATACCCCCATGGAAAAGGACCAACGACAATTATAGGGTGAAGAGGAGTAGGTGGAGCGCACATCTTTCGATCAAAAATTTGACAATTGTGGCATTTTCGGACTGCAGTAATACAATCTTTAAACAAAGACGGCCAGAAATAGCTAGCGCGCAATATCTTTTGGGTAGTGGCATACCCAGACATATGACTGCCACATACTCTAGAGTGACAGTCATTTAAGACCCTCTCGGCTTCCTCATGAATGAGACAACGTCGAAAAATAGAGTCTGCCCCCAGGCAATAAAGAGTATCTCAAATAATTTTGTATTGCTGGGATTGGAATCGGACTTTTTGACGGTCGGATCATGAAAGATCGGGCTGAAAGGTTTGGTTTTGGAGATAAGTGATGATATCTCCATACCACGGATCTAAAGTGCTGATCAGAAACAAGGATTCGTCCGCAATGGGCTCCTCCGCCACAGTTTCGGAATCAACACGGGGAAAGTCACACATAAGTTTCGCGAAAACTAGAGATTTCTTCGACTTGGATTTTTCAAATTCCAATCAAACTCCTGCAAGATGACAATCCATTTGGAGTATTTGCCCCCCAACAATTGTTTGGTCAAAATATAGATCATGGGGTTGCAATCCGAAATGACTGTAGTTTTGCGTAGTAAAATGTAATGACAAAATCTTTGGACAACTTGAACAGCTGCCAATGCCAACTTCTCCACATGTGAATATTTTAACTCAGTGGGATTCAATGTGTGACTAAGGTAATATATCACATGTTCCGTACCGAATTCATCTTCCTGAACTAAGACCATCCCAATGGTGGAATAGGAAGCGGCGAGATACAAGTAGTAATCCTGATTGTAGTTGGGAGGATGCAACAGCGGTGCATGGGTCAACGCATGTTTTAACGCATCAAAATACTTTTGAGCTATCTCGTCCCAAAAGAATGAATCACTTTGTTTCAACAATCGGGTAAAACCCTTTGTAATCTCGGCGTAGTTAGGGATAAATCGACGTAAAAAGTTTGCTTTCCCTTGCAAACTTTGGAGTTGGCGAAGACTCAAAGGAGGAGGCAATTTGATGATATCTTCGACCTTCGAAGGATCGACACGAATGCCGGCTTTTGAAACCACAAATCCCAGTAATCAACCTGTTTCGATGCAAAACACCTCATGAAAATTGCTCGTAAATGGACAAGGTGATCAGCTTTATGTAAAGAATGAGCAGGTAAATCATCGAGATAAGGTTGCACAATGTGTTTTATATCATGAAACGCGTAAGACATAGCCATTTGAAAAGTTGCGCCGGCGTTCTTAAGGCCAAAAGGTAATTTGCAATAAGAAAATGTCCCCCATGGACAAATGAATGCCGTTTTTGGTTGATTGGCAGGGAGAATATTGATTTGATTGTAGCCTGAAAAGCCATCCATAAAGGAGAAAATTTCACTGCCGGCACAATCATCAATAATTTGATCGATATAGGGTGTAGGGTAATTATCCTTTGGACATGCTCGATTAATATCCCTATATTCGATATAGATTTTTATTGTCCCTTGCTTTTTATTCATGGGAACAATATTCGATACCCAATCCGTTAACAGGATCAGATAAATGAACCCTGCTTTCAACAGTGTTTCAACTTCTACTTTAATCGCAGCAACTTTTCAAGGGTGAATTTGACGCAAACGTTGCCGAACGGGTTTAGCGTCCGGGTAGGTTTTAATTTCATGAATTACGATTGCTGGATCGATTCCTAGCATTTCCTCATAGGACTAGGCAAACACATCGCGGAATTTTTGAAATAGGGCCTTGTATGTTTTGATTTCATCGTCTGTACAAGAGGCACCTATATGAACGTTTTCAATTATTCCAGGTTTAACTGAAATGTCAAGGGGAATGGTTTTAGAAATATTTCCCAAATTTAACTCAGAGTCAGGATGTTTCATTGGATTTTGAGCGTCCTTAACATAGTCAGTTGTAAAAATTGATGAAAAATCATTTTCAAAACGATCGCTCTCGGGTAAGAACGGAGATCTGTGATGTAGAACTTCCCATGGTAACTGATCAACACATAGGATTTCACAAATTTTCTCATCTGATTGAACACGTTCGGAAAATGTTTCTAGTTCCGAGGTTGATGTTGAAAATGAGTCTTCATGGACTTCATTCATTAAGTCGGTTTTGGTTGATATTGGGTCGGAAAATGACTGCACAATCTGGTATGCAAATTCATATGGACTCAAAGGCATAAGAGTACTAAATGAGTCTAACTCAATTTCAGAAGGAATGATCCAAGGATCATCATTAACGATAGTTCCTAATGAAATCATATGAATTGTCGCAGTAGAAGACGATGCGTTGATAGAAGGGAAAGGAAAAGTGCCCAGTAAACCGGAATATTTAACTAACCCTACACCAACATCCCTATAAGGGATCGTCGCTTTGCCAATGTACTGAATACTCTCAGCAGAGGCTGGGTCAGATGAAAAGTATGACAGCTGGTCTATAGTTATGATCTTTCCATTATGAGGGAACTTGATGAGCCGAAAGACCGATGAGACAACAACTGTCATAGCGTAAGACCAATTACGACCCAAGAGAAGGTTGTAATCTAGAGGGGCATCAACCAACTCCACATCTAGATTAACGGTTTTTCCTTCAACCCCTATAGGTAAATCCTGTAAAATGCCGAACGGATGGAACCCACGGCCATCAAAGGCCTTAAGAATTGTCGGGGATTGATTGAGTGAAGGAGAACCAAGCGATCTCCAACACTGTATCAACATAATGCACATGGAAGCTCCCTTGTCAATCACAGTCCTATGAACAGGTCTGTTTTTGACTATCACTGGAATCTGGATAGCTATTTGATGGGGGAGACACGGTGCACTATTTTCTAGATCAAAGATTATTAGGTTCGGGTCCTGAATGTCAACAGCTCCTATAGGCGACATAAGTAATTTGTGTTGTGCTGGACATGATTGCAACACTTCCAAAGCCGACATTGCTAAGGGTGAAACAACTAAATCCTCAACAATGTTGTAATTCTGAGCTGCTCTCGCATGTGGATTGAAAGTAGATCTCCGAAGTACACCCTTAGTGGGCGGTTTGGTTACTAAGTCCGAGTTAGGTTTCTCGATCTGTAGTGGATCGGAACCGGGAGTTGAGGTTGATGGATTGGACTGAGAAGATTCTGCTTCTTTTCCATCAACAGGATTTACTACCATAACTGTGATCGAGTCGCATCCTTACATGAGACATCATCATATGGGTTCTTCGTTGGCACAGAGGAAGAACCAAACCATCTTACAACTTGAGCGGAAAAGGATCCTTCAAGATAGCAGGAGTTTGGGAACCTTTGACGATTTTTGCAACCTCTGCCCGATGAGGGCAGTCTCTCGTATAATGGTCTTCATCACAAATGAGACACGGATAACGAGGTTTGCGCTTTTCTTCAGAGGGTTACACTTTTTTAGGTTTATCCTTTGGATTTTTCTCTTTATCCTTCTTCTTCTTCCCCTTCTTCTTACCACCATTTTTAGGTTTGGCTGTAGAAGATTCTACAACGTGAATATCGACAGAAAGTTCCGCGGAAGACTCTCCTATCGGGGAATCTAGCAAGTTTATTATAGGAGAAGAATTCTTAGAAGATTTCTTCTTAATTTTAGTATTCACCGTGCCAATCATACCATCAGTGGCATGAGACCCCGAAGGAGCAGCGGCAATTTGATTTTGACTAGGTAGGTTGGGGATCTTCTCGTGTAACGTACCCGACTGAGTGTAAACTAAGTCAAGGTACTGCGCTTGAGCAATGACTTGCTCTTCAGTAACTACTCCGGCTTTAGCTACATCTTCAGTGATCTTAGGCAACAAGGATTTTACAAACCACTCAGCTAAGATTTGATTCGGGATATAAACCTTCACTAAACGCCGTCGACGTCTCCATTCATGGATATGATCGGAGATGTAAGTGGACGTCGACTGCTTTAACGAAGTTAATAGCTCCGTGCCATTGTCATATCTGACTGGCAACTAAAAATGAGTTAAAAACGAGGTAGTTAACTGACTAAAATCATAAAAAGTGGCTCGCGGTAATTCGATATACCATTTGGCCGCAAGACCAATTAGAGTGCGTTGAAACAGACGTAAATGAATAGAATCATCAGAAATGGAGTTGGACACAGATGAGAGATGATAAGTCATCACATGGTTTGACAGGTCCTCTCTTGGTTTACCTTCGAATTTCAGAATATCACTGGGCAACTTATGCGGCATTGGCGGCCAATACGGAAGATAATTGATTGGATCGTTCATAAGGCGGGTCAAGTCAGGTAAGTCCAAAGTTGCAATAAATGGTAACTGACGATTAGGGTCTTTGAAACTTGGAGTCTGCAAACCAGCCCCAGGAGGAGGATATCCAAGATAACTAGGAATGGGAATCGCGTTCGGGATATTTTGTCCTCCTGGAAAACCGGGATTAACCGGACCATACTTGGGTTGCTGAGCTTGTTGATATGTATACCCAGGGTACGGTTGATACTGATAGGTTGGTTGCTGCGCAGCAGGACCATATTGAGGTTGATAATATCCTTGGTACGGAGGTCGACTAAATTGAGGTTAAGAAGTAACAACCGTACTTCCTACAGGCATCTGGACCGAAGTCTGGACTGTAGATCCAGACTAAGGTAAAGAGGTTTGAGGAGTAGATATAGGAACAGTAGAAACCGAAGCTGCTGATACTCTAGAAGAAGGTGGGGTAGATGGAGAAGATGTTGCAGTAGTTGCATCAGACGTTTGAGGCGGAGTACGAGATGTACTAGGCCCAGACTGAGAAACTACAGAAGGTGCAGAAGTTTGAGCAGTAGACTAGATGGGTTGCTGAGATGGACCAACAACCATAGGTTGTCCAGGTTGAGATGACGACTGCACATTCGGTTGCAAGACCTGCTGATTTTGAGATGGATCCCACACCAAATTCGTTCTGGGGTATGGACCTTGAGGATATTGAGGGCCATAACCGAGTTGAGGGTAGGGTTGATAATATGATGGACCAGAAGCCGGTTGGTAACCTTGAGGTGGGTACTGACCTTGGGGTTGATAACCCTGAGGCATGTACTGATACTGGGGTTGACCTTGAGGTACATACTGATATTGAGGTTGATTTTGCGGTGCATATTGGTACTGAGGTTGACCTTGGGGTACATATTGAGTCTGGGGTTGACGTTGAGGAACGTACTATCCCATAGGTATGTACTGTCCTTGAGGTTGTCCCCCAGGCACAAACTGAGTACCTTGAGGCTGCCCCACAGGCATATACTGGGTACCCTGAGGTTACCCCCCAGGCACATACTGAGTACCTTGAGGTTGCTCCCCAGGCAGTAGTTGACCACCTTGAGGTTGACCTGACATCATAAGAATTTCTTCTGCACTCAACGGTTTAGTACCACTACTTCCAGTTAATAACTTTTGTTCGATGGGACGAGGAGATGCTCCCGAAAAAGTACCAGAGATGGAATGATACCCAACGGGAACAAAAGGACCACCGTACAAATAGGCTTCCAGAGATTGGGAATACATGGATGACGGACTAGACATATTCAATGCAGGATAATGATCTCTAGGTGCAGGGTGATAAAAAATGCGAGGTGGTGAAAAGCTAAGTCTCGGATTTTCTAAAAGATTGGTGAGTGAGCGGTACTAAGCAGTGTTCCTAGGTGGACTATAAAAAATCGATTCACGCTCCCTAAGCTCTAAGATAGTACGATTTTCCGGAAAAGGGAAGCTTTCTTCGATATCCGAAATAGCAAGCTCTTCAATTGCTATGAGTCCAGCAGGAAGATCTTGGGTAATTACGGTTTCTACCCTAGGAGAACTAGGATCACTAGGAGTCGGAGAAACAAACTCTGATACGGGAGTAGGAGCAACTTCAGATTCGGGTTTAGATACGTCAGGTTCTTCACCTATATCACTAGTAGACGCAATGCTACCAGTAAGTTCTGAAATTACTAACGGTTGAGAATCCGAATATTCTACCAAAGAAGGTTCTCCATCTTCAGGTGACCCACTTCTACCGCTACTTGGAGATACGAGAACTCTCAAGCCTTCAAAGTGGCTTGGTATATCTTCAAGAGGTTGACCCCGAAGTCTATGAGAAGTCCTCAATAACTCAGCCACATTAAAAAACTTAGGGGATTGGCCCCGAAGTCTACGGGAACGCCTCGGTAATTCAGCCATGGTTAAAGACTTTTAACTACTTCACACGCAAACAAAGTAAAATCTCAATGAAAATCCCCTAAAGTCTCTAAAGAACCAAACAAATTGAATCACACGCCTAAAGAATCTAGGAGATCAAACACACGCAAACAGTAACTTTTCGGACAGAAAACACTAGTTGGTGATGAAATCCAACATCGCAGAGTTCGATACAGAAATAGCGGTTGGAACGGTTACCCCCGCAACCTGCTTAATGAATAGACTAGACCAAGTTTCTCCACTTAACCGTCTCGAGTGAAGAGAACCCCCCCAGAAAATCCAAGTGAGTCTAGCCGACGTCTGCTCCAAGTACAGTGGGATCTTCCCGCCACGGTCACCTTAGCAAGAATCCTAGAGAATATGGTCACTAAGGTTACCAACAGAAACAAATATACCTGGGGGAACAGTCTACGATCTGATACGCATGTAAGGGCAGAGTAGCAAGCTCAATCCCCTTAAAGGCTCCTCGACATAAACCGAGGTTTACTAACAAGTGACCCCAGGCTCCTCGACAATGCTTAATCCGAGGTTTACCGTTTGTAATATGTGAATATCTATCGTTGTTCCCAATGAGGAAGGATTGATTCCCACACTGGTTCGGACACGATCTCGTGCTTCTCCTTTAAGAGGAGCTTTCCCAGAGCGTAGATGCAACAATTGGATTTCTCCTATTGCAAGATAAAGCTACTTGTTTGTTTTGCTATCTTGGAGAGTTAATTACTCCCTACTCCAAGATACTAGCCTAAGCTATGTTGGTGTATCAGAGCCCTAGAAACAAAAAATTTGCTAGATTGATTTTAGTTTAAGCGTGATTTTTAGTGGTTTTTGATTAAGTCAAAAGGTGATGGAGATGAAACTTATGGTGTAAAGACTCGACAAAAAATCACTACAAAAATGCACTGAAGATGATTTAAATAATCTTTTCTCTTCAATGAAGTTCTAGCTAAGAAAGAGTTGGAAGATGCAAATATTTAAAAACGCAAATATTTCTTAACGATCAAATTCAAAGAAAAGTATTCGTTTCAATGCACTCAAAAACAAGACAACTAATTATTTCCACAAGAATTTCTCTTTTCATTCGAAAACTCAAATGCTACTAAGAACAAACTTTTTCAAAAGAGACCTTTCATTTTTTGTTAAAAAAAACATTCAAAACTATAACTAAATCAAATCTTTGATAAAACTATCGAATAAAGCAATCTTAAGAGCTACAAACTAAGAAAACCTACTTGAAGTAAAATCTTACAAAAAAATCTTTTTGAGGATGTTTTACTTGGTCACAAGAAAACCAAGGACTAATTTGTCCAGAATCACAAATAAGTCAAGAAAAACCAATTTTGTTCTCCTTTTGAAAATGAAAATCCAAACTTTCAATCACAAGCTTTTCGAAGTTTTGTAAAGAGAAAACTCAAAGCGGATTCCTCAACAAAGGGAGATTTCATAAATGGTCAGACTCATAAGAAGGTTGATAGACACTAAGGTGATCTAAAGTCCCTACAACTTCTAAGCTCAGAGCCACTACACAACCAAATCGAAAAGCAAACCCAACAAGCAAAACTCCTAGGAATTTCACCTAAAACCCTAATGCTAATGAAATTAAACCAAGGAAAGCTTTCAACCAGTCACATGCAGGTATGGGCAGAGGATAACAACTACTAAATCAATATAAAACTAATTTAAAGAGTAAAATTCAAAATTTTCAAATTTTAGCAGGGTACACAGGTTCAGAGTTTACACAGGTGCGTGTACGCTTTGTGCACAAAGTAAAAGTGCGTACAGGTATGCACTGTGATATAAGCACAGACTGCAGACTTCGACTAAAGTAATGAAAAATAAAAAGCAAACCTAGATCCACTAAGTCTACCCAAGTCCACACACAACAAGCCAAAAACAGAAACAAAAAGGCAAGTTTCTCAAGTAAAAGAAAAACGAGGAAAACAATCAAGTCCCCAGCGGAGTCGCCATTTTGTCATGCTGAATGAGTCGATCTTGCGGACAAGATAGACCTTCCTAGAATCTAAAGAAGACCTAATGACAAGAAAACCAACCACACACTATCTTTCTCTAAATGTGCTTTTATAAATAATGGCAAACAAGTGTGTTTAAGGCCTACCTTATGTCCAACACAAGTTTGGGGATGCCTTCGCTCCTTTGATCCAAGTGAGTTCCTTTGTCACAAACCTGCAAACACAAACAAGGAAAACGATTAAATAGCACCTGAATAACCAGTATTATAAAAAATATTTAACATGAAATTCAAGGAGTCCATGAAACAAATAACATGAGATACTTGTTGAGAAAAATGAGCCTGATTGTATTAATTCAAAAGAAGAAGAACTTTACAACCTTTGCCTTGACGCTGTACAAGCTCCTTCTACGGTCCAACAAGAAGTCTCCTCTACTTTGACAAGCTTCACTCACTCCAAAATGAAGCCAAAAAGGTATGTGATCTCTCCTCTTAAGCTCAAATAGGAAGACTTGATTTCACCAGCATTTACCCTAAAAAATGTTCATCTTCTAACCTCTCTAGCCACTAACCCAATGCCTCAATTTATAGTGCAATGGAAGGTAGTTGCTAGGTCCTCCTTCAAAGGGATATAATCCTCCTTCAAAGGGATAGCTCCTCCTAACAAGGGATTAGCTCCTTCTCTTTTGGGATGCATGAACCACTTTGGAACAAACAATCCACGTCAAAATTCCTTCTAGAAACATCTAGAATTAACCCAAAGTGAGTTTTTTAAGATAAAAATTGCGCCTTTTGACTTTCACAGGGGTACGCACCCTCCCCTTTACATATAGAGCGTATAAGTACGCAGGTACTCTAAACAAAAGGTGTTGGCCTGCAGGAAAAAGTGAGAGAAAGTGCGGAACCAGAGTTATATTGCTTTTTGATGTCTTTCTCTCATTTCCAAAGCTTGTTTTGAAGAGCTGAGGTCTGAGACTTTCTTAGGAGGCTAGTATAGGTGGTGATAGACCCATACCGACTGCGAATAATCAAGGTGATGATATTTTTGTATAACAATATGTTTTTACCATTCTACGCCGACGTCGCCATTCATGAATATGATCAAATATGTGAGTGGCTGTCGTTTCTTTGAAATTGGTTAGCAGCTCAGTTCCTATTTCGTACCTGATATGTAACTGAAAATGGGTTAAAAAGGTTGTGGCTAGGGTAGTGAAGTTATGAAATGAAGCTCTAGGCAGTTCGATATACCACTTTGCTGCTGGACCAGTTAACGTGCGCTGAAAGAGGTGAAGCCGAATCGAATCATCATTGAGAGTGTTTGATGAACACCATAGATGAAAGGTCGTCACATGATTCGATGGGTCTTCGCTCGGATTTCCATTAAATTTAGGAATATTCGATGGAAGTTTATGCGGAATCACCGGCCACCAAGGGGCATAGGCAACTGGATCGTTCGTTAGTCAACTTAGATCCGGTAACTCTAGAGTTGCCACAAAGGGAAACTGTTGATTCAGGCTTGGTTGAGCATACCCAAGATAAGATGGAATCGTTTGAGCAGTCGGTCTTTGCATACCAGCATAATGCATTTGATGTTGGTAACTTTGGTAATGTTGATGGGCATAACCATTATGATATGGTTGATACTGTTGCCCATTACTTGCAAAGACTTGTTGCTCATATCCTTGGTAAGCTTGCTAGAGTTGCGGTTGTTGGTATTGTACTAGACATGGCTATGAAACCATGGACTGTTGTCCAGCACTGACTGTTGGACCAAGATGGGGATTGGTGTTCCCCATTTGAACTTGTGCCATCCCACTAGTGGGTGATTGTGGTTGTGTCGGAGGTTAAAGAGATTGTTGTATTGCAACCTACGAAACTTGAGGTTGGCATACAGTTGGTGATGCTTATACTTGCGATACTGCCACAATAGTCGGCATAGTGGGAATGTTTGTCATAGGTGAACTTTGTTGTATTGAGCATACAACTCTTGGTTGTTGAGATAGGAGTGGGACCCAACCGCTAGTTGCGATTCCAGCGTAACCCAAATTTTGTTGCAAACTCATGCATGGTTGTCCTTCTGGGGAAGACAATGAAAGGGTATATGACCCTCCATATGATGGTAATCCAGTGCTCAAAGGAATAATTTGCCTTTGGGGACTAGTTTGCCAAATTGACCTTGTGACGGATCAATTTGTCGAGACTCAACGTAAGAGATTCTAGATATAATTCCAAATGAACAAACGGGAACAGTCCATACTGTCGAAATAGTCCCAGGATGGACTCCATCCATCGATTGAAAGCTTGTTGGGACAGATGGCACGCCGGCGAACCTTGTTGGAATAGTAGAAGGTGCTTCCACTATTGCTGTGTCAGGCGACACAGTCCTTGATGTTAATGGTTGTTCATACATATTAAGTCTATCCAAAAGATTCCTTAGTGATTCTTCAGGAACTTCTGAGGGTGGGTGAATATTCTCTGATGAAGAAGGATATAGGGCGATCCGAGCTCCAAGTTGCGTTGGAGTGTTAGATGGAGGATATTCCACAATCTCTTCTATGGCAACCAATCCAGGAGGAAGAGGCAGAGCATCAGGTCCGTAAAATATTTTTGGTGCCAAAGAAGATGTAAGTTCTGCAGCAGCAGACGATTGGGGAGTAACACCTTCCGAATCGGCTGTAGATGGAGCTAGTTTAGGAATAGAAGTGTTAATCGTCACACTAGGATCAGTTGTAATGTCCTTTTGTTGTTGAGGAATTTCTTCTGTAGAGGCAGGGATTCCAGAAATGTTCGGAGTAACTGGATTCTCTGAGGATGTTGGAGTGCTTGCTCCAACCAACCTAGGGGACTTTGATCCAGTTAAACGAGTTCGCTTCGTCCGGAATGGCTTCACTTCTAGAGTCAACGATGGTTGACTCGTAAGTCTCCGTGAACGACGGGGTTTTGATTGAATTTATTCCACGATTGCAGATTACTTGATCAACTCAAAATAAAGGGAAAAATGTTTTTCGAATTAAATGAATTTTAGATGCTTTGACACAACTTGTTTTTTCAATTTTAAAGAGTCGAGAAAAAACAAAAGATAACTCTATTCGCCTTCGATTTTTATTGAGCTTGAAAGTGACAAGAGCTCAGAGGCCTTTCCCTTGAGTCTAAAAGGAGAAAAATGGAATTCTCTAGAATTAGGCAGAGAGGATTACAAAAACAATCGTAAAACTGCAAAATACTTTTAAACGGTAATGCAGTCAATCTTCCCGAAATGTGTGTTCGGTGCATTACGATGATAGCGAGGCAACCAGTTCTAAGGATAAAGGATGTAGCCTATTGTGGTCTCCCAATATATACACGATGGTATGTGGAGCACAAGTCCGTACTGGCACTTGCCATCTCAAAGTGGAGAATCACCCAACCACACTGAAAGCAACATTACTAGGTTTACGACCGCCAGAATATGTCTCTAGCATAGACCTCTAGATGTTGTGCGTTAAGTTCCAAAGCATTGTTAGATCATTGAATTTATTTTAAGTTGAATTTTTTAATGGTTTGCCTTTTAGGTCACCACGTGGATGTATGTAAATTCCTAAATGAGTCTAGATGATAAATTTTATCTTCTTTCAGCAATGAAAATGCTACTAAAAAGGGAGAAAGTCAAGCATCTTTTCTTCACAGAGCATAGAGCACACGCTAAAATGCACAGTCCTAAATCAAGCCAAGAATTCAAAATGAAAATGCACATGCATGTATTTGTTTTTCAGCTCTCTTAATGTGTGAATGACGTTAAGAAAGCTATGTGCAAAACTGGATTACTTTTAAAGCGACTGTACTCACAAAATTCTTTTTCAGAACGAAGTGAAAGCAAGAGAGACACTTTGCAATTTTGAAATGGAAATTGCTTTTCGACACTTTAAAACTAGTAATTCAAATCCTATGCAACAGTAACTGTATAATCGACTATCTAAAACAATGGAATTGATTTATGAAATTGAAAATGACAGCTATGACACTTTCAGATCTAGAGACGACAGTTCGACTATGCTACTTTTTGCAAAAGAGAACTAAAACGACGCACAATACATAAAAAAAAAATTATAGTTCTTTGCACTAAGGACGTGGAATAATGCAAGAGAAGGGGGTTTTCACAGAAGTACACTGACTATAGACAAAAAAACTCTTGAATAATATTGAAAACAGTGAGGAAAAATCCACAGTCGCAGGGTAAAATCAATCCTCCCTGACCATCGCACCTGTTACACAGTGAACTCAGTATGCAGCACACCTACTCCATTCGGGAAGTGCGATGCATACAGGCTGCCTCGAAGGCAAGGTGTGATGGTAACAGTGTGAGACTTTGAACGAGATTTAACTCGCAGTTTGCAATCTAGTTCAGGTGTTTAGGTTGAATAAGTAAGGATCAGTGTATGTAAACATAGGGGTGATCTAAGAGGTTACTAGAGCCACCACTTAGGGCAATTAGATTGCTTGCAGATCTATTTTTTAATTCATAAACAAAACACGGAGATTGACTGAAGAAGCATTGATCTACTTTGTATTTGTGTGACAAATGCAGTTCGAAGGCTAGCTAGCATGAATTCAGGCTCCGTCTGTATGTTTATGAAAGAAATAAGGATAAATAAGCTAAAAAGTAATCTAGTCACTCCCCAGTGGAGTCGCCATTCTATTATACGGGAATAGTGTCCACTCGGATGCTGCTATTCCAACTACGATGGGTGGCCATCTTAGAAACAAACAATCAAAGTCTACTATTGATTCCTTTTATGAAAATAGATGAGAGGAGAACCAAGAGGGCCAACCTGAGTCTTGCGCTCGATTTCCGCTCCTTCTTGATATAGTTTTGTCGCTTCCTCTTTGTCTGCTCAGCTTCAAAAGGACCTGTGGAATCATAGCAACATACTACTATGCAAGAAACAAGGATCCAAATTCATAAATAATGCAGGATCAGATGTGCATTAACCATATACAAGCATATATAAACAAGTACACAAGAATATGGAAGGAAATAAGAATAGATTTATTCAGATGAAAAGTAGCAAGAAGATTACAACCATGTGCTCTGACCCATCATCATCCTTCAGCTAAGAAGCCCTTCTTCACCTCAAGCAAAGCTAGATCACCCAACACTGTGAGTGTACACCAAAATACCAACAACACTTCTCTATAAGATACAAAATTCCAGCCTCTGGATCTCTGTGATGAGGGATCCATATATAGATGATTACAGAGAGGTGAATCATCTTTTAGGATCTTGATTAGTGTCTTCTCTCTAATAGTTCCTGCTTCCACTTGGAGAATGATGATCTCTTACTCATCCCTGGTCGAAAATGGAGTGGCAAGTGTCAGAGGGGAAGCTTCTGGAAGATTCCACGATCTTCCACCTCGCATTTTTGTCCTTGCCATTTGTCCATTCCCTACCATCACACCCTACAGAGGAGAAAAACAGTATGCAGCGCACCCTGTACATTGGGAAGGTGATATGCATCGCACCCTCTGCATTAAGCTTTCAGTATGGTCCAGGTTTGACCATTTATGAGCAGTTTTCAGTGGAGAACTTCTGGGAGATGATGTAATCAGTTGACCTTGTTCCTTTAGGCAGTGAAGCAACACTTTTAGGGACATAGGTGCCCTCATTTTATGGACATTTGTGGTTGGGGTTGAATTGCCCAAAAGTGTTTATAACAAGTTGGTGCATGGTTTGGAAGCAGTCTTACCAATTGAATTTGAAATATCATCTCTCAAACTCGTGATTGACCTGCTACCTAACACTTTTCATGAAGAAGCACATTTATTGGAGTTAATCCATCTACATGAAACCCGTCGTGATGCTGCATTGGCTAACGAAGTGCATAAGAAACATCTTAAGGGGCAATATGAGAAAAATGTCAAGCCTCA
Source organism: Pinus taeda (assembly GCA_000404065.3). Classification (NCBI taxonomy): domain Eukaryota; kingdom Viridiplantae; phylum Streptophyta; class Pinopsida; order Pinales; family Pinaceae; genus Pinus; species Pinus taeda. The sequence continues at coordinate 18,543 of APFE031407014.1, forward strand.
TGTCTTCTTAGAAGGTGACCTGGTCTTTCTTTATGATCAGGAGTTTGATAAACTTGGAGCGAGAAAATTTGAACTGCTATATATGGGCCCTTATATTGTTAAGTGTGTTTTGACAAAAGGTGCCTACGAGTTAGTGGACTATGATGGGATTCCATTGTCACAGCCCCAAAACAGGCTGTACCTTAAACATTACTATCCTTAGTTAAGTGTAGTAAAACTCACTATATATATGCTTTGATTGCATGCGTGTACGTGTTTCTTTGAGATTTCTTATTTGTTTAAGTAATCCATTTCGCATTTGTTTCAGAAGTCAAACTTTTTAGAACCATTTGTTGGTTATGTCGATGGGGATAGTTGTAGTATGCAAAATCTATCTTCTGCAGCATGGGCCATTTTCACTCCAAGCGGCAAGGTAGTGAGTTTTAGAGGGGTATGTATTGGATAATGAACAAACAATATCGCTAAGTATAACACGTTGATTGAACTCCTCTCTGATGCCCTTTCACTTGGCATATGCAGAATCATCATTAGGCTAGACTCACAACTTGTTGTACTACAACTTACTGGCATCTATACCATCTCAAACTGAGAAATTCATCGCATGTTCCTTAGAGTTTGTATTTTGGAAAGGTATTTTGAGTTTATTCAATATCAACATATTTCCATAAATCTAAACACATTAACTGATTCTTTAGCGAATTATGTGTTAAATAGACATTTGCGACATATGTAAAGTAAATATTTTCAATTCACATCATCAGTTGAATAGGATTGCATCACTTAACCATAATAAAACTATGAAACTAAAATAGATAGTTGTTTTAAAAGTTTTTACAAACAGTTTATGTCCAAGACAAAAATTGGTCATCTGACCCAAAAACTCAAAATGTATGCAGAAGACATCTAATTAGACTAGTGTTGCTCATGATAACACGTCATAGCCTATGCTATCATGCATAAAAGTCTCATCCAATGATGTGGCACACTGATGGTGTGGTGCTATATTTGCATAGGAAACTCCTCGATCTGGACATCCAGAATGCATAGGGTCAAACCCTCTATGTGATCCTGTAGCTCAGCCAATGTCTCTGCTAAATCTAAGTCTCATAGAACTGCTCTCCCAACAGGTCTTTGTCCTAGCCCACCTGCCTCTTGTTGGTGTCACACAGGTCGAACAGGTCCAACATCTACATATATAAAAAAATATTTTGGTTTAATCTTGGAAATAATTAAAAACACAACAAACATAGAAAATTTAAAATCAAAAACACTTTGGTCAAACAATTTACCAATAGCACCCCACTATGCTCCAACTGGCAACATCAAGTCTGGATCTCCACGGAAATCTATTCCTGAATATGGATACTTTGTGATGACCATATCCTGTCAATCAAACCACTCAAAGAATGCAAGGGTAAATGAGATCAATGACTGACTAGCATGCCTAGCCATAATATCCACCCATCTCTACATCTGTGGATCTCTAGGTCCAGATACACCCAATGAAACAACTTGTAGATGCATAAGTGGAATTCTCTCCAAGGCAAAAGAAACCAGGATCGACCCATAGCCAAAGTTCTTTGCCTTTCCACTTTTCACCTTGGTGAGTTGTTATTTTGCTGATGAAAGAACTGCTTCACATCAATCAAACACTTTTGGCTCTAAACACTCTAAAGCATACTGCATGTATGGCCTATTGGTCAAGTGTAGTGTCACGTTGCCAGCCAGTTTGGTGAGGGTAAAGAGGATTGCCCTCAATGGTAAATCACTGACATCCCTGATGTTAATATTTCCATCTCTGCTAGGTTGAGCACCTTCCCAACAGAATTGTCGTATATAGTTTCCCACTGATTCACCTCCTCTGGCAAATCCTAGTAGTGAGATGGGGGCACCTCGCCTCGATAGTCTAGTCAGAAAGTAGATGTCATCGATGGTAAATGGGATCACTTTGCCCCTAATGTGAAAGACCTAATCAGTAGGATCCCATGAATGAACAAGGAACTGTAAAAGCTCAATCTCCTGCCACATGCTAGATAGTCGGAAATACTTGAGTGACCCACAATTATTTAGGGCCTCAACTATACCCTGATTATTTAGGGAAACCATATCTTGTTCTTCATGCTCTCGTTCTCTCCATATAATCACCATTTTGATCCGACGAATGTTTGGAATGGAACCATTAGACAAATTAGGATCCAATTTTTGCAAAACTAGCAGAAAATTTGGGAGAAAATAGTTGTACAAATTTGAGTTTTGCACTCAGCACACCCCTGCCTTAGAGACAATGCGCTATAATGCATGCAACCTTCTAGGTGTGTGCAATGCAATGCACCTTTCAATGTTGAAAGAGTGCGTTGATCCCAGAGTTTAAAATTGAAACCCTAGTGGCCTCAAAAACATAAAATTTTTACTTAAAACTGAAAATAAATGAAATGAAATGGAAGAGAATAGAAATAGCTCCTACCTAGTTCAGACGGCACGAGGAATAGTTCACTCAATCCTTCGCAATCAACTAGTGAACTTTGAGGTAAAAACTGCTCCAAAGCACCAAAGCCAAAGGGTAAATGTGCAATGGTAAAATTGAATGGCAAAACTTGTTTTTCTGTTTATTTCTTACACATTGATCGAGTAAACTTTAGTTCTTATTCATTTTATCCATGAAATAGGTATTTTTAGTCCACTTTGATGATATTTTGAGTAGGTTTAACAACTAAAATGTAGAATTTGATGTGCTCAAATGTAAATTTAACATCTTCGATCACAAAGAAAACTTTTATCTCTTTTTCGAGCTTCGTTAAAAATGAAAAAAGAACCACCTTGGAGTTCTCTTTAAGCTCCTTTTAGACTCTCTAAATATGAAAACATTGTCGAGTGCTTGTCTTTTCCATCTCGTTAAAGGATTGGAAATGATATCTCTCTTGTATTATTTTATGATTTTTCACACTTGAGAGATTATTTTATGAAAAAAAATGTGGAGTTTTCTTTTCGTCCCTTTTCAAACTCTCTAAACATGAAAAGATTGAGTTATATTTGTCGTTAAACTCATTAAAAACATCAAATAGAGACAAACTTGTCCATGTAGACAAGGCCAAGTTTCACCTTTGCTAGACTCGTTAAAACATCAAATAGCAATGTATTTACACGAATGGTGAAATTATAAAACAAGCATATGTTGTCCTCCTCAATCTTTATTAAAAATAAAGAGGTACTGGTCAGCAATGACAGGGGAAAATTGGAAAAAGGGGAAAACACTTTACGGTAGCAAGTTGCTCTTGAACATGACACTTTCACCTCATCACCATGACTATGTGAGTTGGGTCATTCAACTTTATGGTTATCACACCATTGGTCTATCATACCATCCATTACTTTGTAGTGGGTCAATGCTACCAATTCATCTTAGTGTCACTGACATGTTCAAGATAACTCATTCAGTTCAAACTTCATCTTTTACAATACAGTAAACCTTCATTTTCATGACCTCCATTCCTAAACCATTTGTCATCAGTCGTTTCTCATCTCCAAAATCATTTACCTCGTTTCATTTCATTGATGTGGAATACATAAAGGCCCTCTTGCGATGAGTCGCTTCTTGTTGACATCAACACATTATCTAATAAGTTGACTTAGAAACACCCCTTCAGTACCTCAAGGCTTGCATACATTAATGTCAGGTTTCTCGCTTCTGGTGATAGGTTAACATCATTGGGCTTCGACCAAAAGACTTTGTATGGTGTTTGACATCAAAACATTTATTCACACCATGCGAAATGTATTGTAGTACCTCGAGGGTCATTATCATTATCGGTGATTCCTCTCGCATCTGTTAATGGCTTACATCATTGGCTGGTAATTAGACGATGTCTTCCCATGTTCGACTTCAGAAAATCTATTCACATGGTTAGACTTGTACTTGAGTGAAAGGTTGAATGACATTGAAGACCTTGGATCTAGTTTCATCCATTCGGGCTGCAATATTTTCAGGAGTACTAAATCAAATGTACAATGGCCTTACATTCATGGTCATCCATTCATGGGTCTATATCTGTAGACAACTGTATTTGTACATGTAATGAAAATTTAGAAGATGAGCATGGGTATGCCTTCCCTCAACAAGTTTATGAGAAAAAATCAAATTACCATGATATATGTATTGTAATCGATGCAGGCCACCTTCTGCTTTGAAACCTCCTCTCCACATGATAAAGCATTTTACTCGACATATATATTTATGACTTCATGCCTTAGGGGGCAACTATTATAGATCAATTTTGGCACATCAACCCCAACTAACAGATTAGTACTATTAGGGCCCATCAACCCCTAATACAATAGTTACATGCCCTAAAGAAGTCAACCATCAGAATACCTAGCTTCCCAAGAAGTTACATCACTGAAATCATCCAGAAGCTACCTCTAAGAATATCAGTGCAGGTAGGCCTTCATTAGGGTGCATTGCAATGCAGCCAATACACTGTTAGTGTGCATTGCAATGTAATTGGTCCCTCTTTGGCCTTTGCTGGGAAAATTTGAGCGAATTTTTGTGAGGGTTTGAAAGATTCCTTATCCATTGGGTGCCTCTAAACGTTTCTCAAGGCTATCCACTCCTTTGGGTTTGTATTTGGATGAGGAAGGGAGTTAAGGAACATCAATCCCTTTATCCCTTCCTCCATGGAACTCAATTCTAAGTTTGGGAGGGCTTTCATTATCACCATTTATGGCATAACTTCCTTCATTCACCTATGAGAAGACCACTCATCTAAGTGATCAGGGGCTAGAAATTATTGAATTATAGGGAGATGATGTTAGTATGAGACTTGAGTTGATTGCAAGTGTTGTAATGATGTCAAAGTGTCTTACTTGTTATGAGGAGAAAATGGGATTGAACTGGAGAAATGATGTTGAATCAAGCAAATTGGGTTGTAAGTCTTCCTTTTACTAATAAAGTGTTCAAATCTTTTTCCATACGCTTGTATTGTCCATTGATGCTTTCATATGTTTATCAATACTTGATTCCATGCTATGTTTAATCAATAGATCATTATTATATGATTTGAAGGGTTCTTGTTTCTGTCTGTGTGCAAGTACTTTTCAGGTAGCTTAAGTATGGAAAGGAGTGATAGAATCAGTAAAGGGAGATAAGGAACAAGCGAAAGCTACAAGTAGGTTTCTTTGTTCTCTTATTTAATCTATTGCTTATAGAAAAGGTAGAGAATGTTTTCAACCATTGTTCTAGACTTATCTACTAGTTTAGGGGTTTAAGAATTTAGCCGTAGACACTAAAACTTCCCAAAACATACACACACACAAGTTACAGATCCATCCCAGTAGTTGGCATGGATCAGACAAGGTGATTAGTGTTGTTGATTGAATGAAAGGGAATTCAACAAAATGCATGTCATTGTGCACATTCATGTGTTCCCACCCATTTGGCACACTCACTGAGGCGAAGACAAGAAGCAAGTCTGATTGGAGCTAAACATGTAGTTCAACAAGTTGTTGCGCATGGTCACTAGAGTAGACTTGGATATCAACACAAACACTATGAATCAGTATGTTACTGCTCTAGCTGCACTCAAGATAATTATGTACATGTTATCAAACAAGTTGGGCAGACGAGACATAGCAGTGTACCCAGATGCAACAGAGGCAAGAGTTCACTTTTAGTAGGATGTCACCATTGAGTGCATTGACACCATCATGATGAACAAACTTGGCATCAATTTTCCACCATCTACCATCACAAGGATGTCAAAGATTTGGTCTCACCACAACAATTTGAGTGTCAATGATGTTTTGCATGGCTTTCTCAATCCATTATGTCTAACATGGGTACATGTGCAAATTGTATTTAACGTTTAAGTTTAAGTGTTAATATTTGAATGTAATGATCATAGACTAGTTGAAGAGTCACAAGGATAGACGAATGGTCACAAAGAGGAATTTCAATGGTCACGCTACCCTTCACTATAAATATGACCTCATAACTCATTGTAAAGGCTTTTGGTCGTCCAAGCTTCCGATAGAACTGTCTTAGAGAGAGCTTGGATAGTATTGTAACAAGCCTTGGCTTGTGTACGTAGCAGAGCTAGTATATCTCTTTGGAGGAGCAGGCGGTTGTGACTGTAAAATTTTGTTGTCGTATCTAGTCATTGGACATGGATGTATTGTATGACTGGAACTTACACTTCTTAATATAACAGAGCCAACATGTTTCATTCATATGTCGTATTGTATTTCAGCTATATTGTTTACTCTAAATGATATATGTATTTGTTTACTTACGCATGGATGTGTAACTATTTTCTGTGTATGTATGTATGAATCTTTCTGAAATGTGTTGTTGGCTTAACCATCAATTTAGATTTCTCACTCACTTTCCTTCCATGTTGTGATGCATCTTTGGTCATGTGTTCCCTTCTTAAATGCGCGTTGTCACAGGTTTCCAAGGGGCGCACTCACCTCACCCTTTGTGTGTTAGAACTGTTCATGCACCTTCCCTAACTTACTGCATATGTCGCAACCTTGCTACCAATAGGTACATATTACTTGCCTTTGTGCGGAACCACGATCAAGGCGATACCATATGACCCACTACTAGTACTCCTACACCAAATGATGTAAGTTATAATTGGGATTTCTTACCGGGGAGATCAGCTGACATGTTGGCGGGTCCAGCACCATTAACATTTTTGGCATTAGAAGGAGGGCCAAATGACAAGCTGAGCCCTAATCATTTGTTTTGAACCTTTGCACATCTATCATGGAATCTTACACACTTAACTCTCCACGATGTTTTTCGCATGCCGAACCTCTCCACATCATGAGTGAGTTTTTTAATCTCTTGTTCGAATACATGTATGATGGTGAAGGCGAAGTGGCTTGGCTTGTGTTCTTACATGAATTCCTTACCATGATTGATGAGGACAAAGGCTGTTCTGATGAACAAGCCAGCCTACAACTTGCATACACACTTCGCGAATCCCCACTATAGTGGATCTGCAACATACTGACTGATAGTGTGCACTCATTCAAGCATTTCTGTGATCTCATTGAAGATACTTTCCATCATTTCATTCTAGAGCATCTTGACCACACATTATTACAACAATGGAAGGCTCCGCATGAATTGCCTGATGATTTTCGTAGAACTTCCAGTTTTGCAGTTTCAAGCTCCAAAAATCTAGATGAAGTTTCAATATCTCATTGAGAAATTCGAGTATTGCCTTGTCAAATCTGTCAATCCTAAGAAGAAGTTCAATCTCAAACACTACTCAGCATACTTCTGTGATGGAGTTGTGCAATCGCAAATGGACACAGTTGATGTCACAAGTTATTTTCTGTTGTCCCCTCATAAAAAAACTTCACCACTTCAGAATGATGTGGGATAATATGCACAAAGATATGTTCTTCTATCAAATCCTCCCAACATCACTCCTTCAGATTTTTGCGCAAACTTGGCTTGAAATCAATTGGGTTATCACATGTATTTTGTACCTGAACCTCTGTCCTTGTATTTTGATCATCCTTCACATTACACTATCTTGTGTTCTTCCATTCTGGACTCTACACTTGTTTTGAACGAGGATTGATCTATCGACGAAGTTACTGTTGCACAACCAACATGTGCTGGCATTCATGAAGAGTGTGACTGGGATCTCGAACATCCACTAGTAGTAGAGGACAATCCTTATCTATCTATAGCTCCTCCTTTTTTTCTTGACATCCTTGGTGATCTTGTCGTCCCAAATTTTCATGTGTGTCTCCGTCCATGAAAGCACCCATTCTTGATCATTCACAGGACACACCAGATGTCAGTCCATCATCTGAAAACAGAGAAGACCTATCATTCTTTGAACATATACTTGATTTTTCATCTATCTTTTCTGGAAACACAGAGGATGAACATTCTTTCTTCTCATCTACTGCTCTGTGTGATTCATCAAATCATGAGGATGTCGACCAATATCTTGAGTTTTATGATCTTGGTTGTCATGATCTCTTTATCTCATCATCCAATCACAATGTTGGTTCACTCATTGTTAATCCATCTAATCCACTGGTCTATAATGATCCATCTATCAAAAGAGTCAAAACCCCACAAACTGTCAAGGCACTTCAGCCTGAGCTGATGGTTATGTTAGGCCCTCGCTCTCTCGAGGTAGTTTTCACTTCTGATCAAGAAATTGTTCAAACATGCAAGGTTCCTCATCACTTATCTGTATGCATTGAAGAACAATCCGACACTCATATTTCACTTCCTTCACTTGAACTACACAATCCCATCGCTCACGCATTGGAGGAATATTACTTAGCAAGCGCACTTGTGCAACGTAAGTGGTCTACCTTGCTCACATGTGCTTGCATGTCATAGTCAAGAGTATCAATGTGCTTAACATATACCTATAGTGTCAGACATCATCATGGCATGTCCACGGACTACATGTCATACTTGCATTCACTTTTGTTTTGTGGATGGTTGTAAGCTCGGAGTGTGTATATCTTCATTGTTGTATTTTTCACATCTCCTGGTTCACGCAGCTGTGTTGTTCACGGACCATGCCTTCATCGACATGGGTCAACCAATGTGTCAGTGGCTGTATTGGAGGTATTAATTCACATGAGATGACCCATACACTATTAGCTTATGAGTAAAATTAGTGTTTGTTTTTTGTGTTGTTTACTTGTATGGAAGTTTGCTTCTTTCTTTGTGTGTTTGTTTTCTTGCTTGCTTGCTTGTTTTATTACTCAGTTTGCTTTCACATTTTCTTTTGCTTCTTGCTTTGCTCTTTGGTTTGTTTGCTTGTTATTGTCCATAGGTTAGTTTCACATGGACCGTGTGTGACTCTTGAAACAAATTGGGTAAAGTACAAGAGGACTTGTACAACTCTCAACATTTGGTTATATGTTGTCCTCTCCCTTATGTCATAACTTGTTGTCTTCAGTGCATGATATGTCAATTGAAAATGCATACTGTTCAAAGTGAACATTGGTAAAAACACAACACTTGCATGCTAACTAGTGTCACCTACTATAGTTGGTTTTTTTTGGGTTAATCGTTGTCATCTCAATGAAGTAGAGTAAGTTGAGGGGGAAAGCCTTAACTGCAAGGACGTCAAAGGTATATATAAACTACTTCTCTGAAGGAAAAATCTCTTATGTTCTCAAAAAGTCAGGATCCCTCTTCCATCTCTAAAATGAATAAATTCTATGAACAATTATGAAAATGAAAATGAAAAGTGAAAAAGCGAAAATTTTCAAAAAAAATGAAAAATGAATAAGGCGAAAGAAGAGAAAATATTCCTATGCAAAGAGGTGATGCAAGTAACTCTGCTAGATTACTGATGAGGCTCACTAGTAGTGGAGTAATGCTTGTGTTCCTGCGTGACTCTACCAGGGTACTATCTAGGCCTGCTGGTAGCGGAGCAACATGATAGATGAAACTAAAAATTTGATGACTATAATGCTTGTGCACCAATATACTCCTCATCCCCAATCAAAACAACTATGTTGACTTGGCTTGGAATTTGTGTCAACTGACCAAGGGCTTGGTAGATGTTACATCTTACAATCAAGCAAGTGTGGAAACCAAGATGACCAGAGAACTGAATAATACTTCTGGAGGTGTTAGACTTGCTTTTCACAAACAAGGTCCATTCAGAGAGCTGGAGTTATACTAGTGTGTTGCCAAGTGTTGTAGCGGCTACAACCACCCTCCAAATTTTTTCCTTAGCTTCGTTTTGGAGCCTCCCTACCGACCATCCTTAGCAGCATGTCTTGCACTATCAAGTAAATCGACTTCAACTGTTTCATAAAGTCTTGTTAGCCTCTGCATTGAAGTTTGTTACACCCCCTTCACAAGATTCTTTCTAGACTTAATGTCAGTTGCTGGTTGAGCATATCCCTCTGGGAATTGCACAATTCTAGAGTGGAACTAGCCTTCCCTCCAGAAATTGTGCAAAGCCAACTGGATAACTAGTTGGGCTCGAGAATTGCTCAATTATTCTTGACAGTCTTCCTCTTGAAAATTGTGCAATTCATCTGAGGATAGCTACTCAACCCAGTAATTGTGCAACTCTGGGTAGCAATCACCTGTTGCTCCCAGAAATTGCACAATCCCTTGGGACAGCTAGCCCATCAACTAGCAGAAATTGCACAAATCTAGCTAGGCAGCCTGTTGGGCTTAGAAATTAAGAGATACAGTCAGACATGGTTCCTTGAGAAAATTGCAAGTTCTGAGCCAGGACAGCTGCTTAGCCTAGAAATTATGCAATCCTAGCAGACAGTCACCTATTCCTCTCATAAATTGTGCAATCCCTCTAGGACATCCATCTCTGCTCAGCCCAGAAATTGCTCAGATTTTCATCCCATGATCACAGACCAATGCATGTGCCTTCAGGTTGATGGATTCCCTCCGAGACTGAGCAAGAATGATTTGCATGCATGGAATTCTTCTCCTAAGGAAACATGCAAAGGCATCCCTTGATTCAAGGATTTATTTTTAGCAGTTGGAGGTTACATGTGAGAATCATTTCAGAACCTCTCGCCAAGTGTCACTTTTCCTAGATTTATAGCATGCATGTCACAACCTCAATTTTATCAAAACTCATCAATTAGATGCTGCAAAGCTCATTCCCCACATCGACCTTCAAGCTCTGACATCCCACATTGCATTTAGAAGTCGCTGGCACATTCAATTCAATTATTTTGGGGTAAGCCCGCTTTTCATGTCTCGCATTGTGTTTTTGTCGCTTTTTGTGTTTCGCTTTGTCTGAGTGTTGTCTGCTCGATTTCAATGAACACTTGCTATCATTTTGATGTATATTAGCTTGTAGAAGAACCATTTCCATTTTCATTCTTATCTCATTGTTGTCACATGCATGACATTTTTTTTGCACAAACGATCATCATTGTGACGACTCGCTTCACAGACATGCATGCTTTCCTATTTCCTGAATCCCACAATTGTTGTTTTCATGTATGATCATTCTCTCTTGTTTGCAGTCAAATCATCATGCATTTATACTTCTCATATTTTCAGTCACCCATCGACTAGTCTAGGCTACCTTGGCCCAGAGCATGCCTTTTCCGACTAGCACTGCACATTTCCAGAAGCGAAAGCTCTACCTTCCCTCACGAAATTGCGCAAGTCTGACCAAACACTGACCTCCAAGCTTGCATTACACAATTCTTGGAGGCAGTGTCCTACGGGCCCCAGAAGCTACACAATGTAGTTTGTTCATTGCATGTCACTGCTGACTGAAATTACACATTACACAGTTTCGGTGCTCAGCAGGACAGGCTATACTGTGCATTACATAGTTCCAATAGTCAGTCAACCTCCCGATAGCCCTGACTATGCCTTGTGCAATTTTAGCAGTCAGTCTCCTGACCTCTTGACAGAAACTGCGTAACCTTCACAATCAATCACACAAGTATGTTGCAAGTTAGTCCTCAAGTTTGTTTTGGTTCTCGATTGATAGATTTCTTTCCATGAGTGTTTCTATGTCTCTAGGCATCATAGGTTTATGTCTGTCTCTGAGCAGCACAAGTACAATGGCCTTTAGGAGAGAAGAGTCAAAGGGCACCATTAAGAGCACAATGGGGGTTGCAACCAAGCGTCTATGAACTTGCCTACCCATGAAGACATCAAGTTGTTTGTAGAAAAGAACATCAAGATAGTATGGTAGCAACATCACAATGAGTAGCACCATTAGCAGCAGCAAAAGGAAACACACCTGCACTCAACAAATGTAAGAGAAAGGTTGTTGACAACACAGAGGTGGAAGAAAGTTGCAAGCTCAAGCAGATCCACTTGTGATGAAAGAAACTTTGGAGGCTCGGGCTATGAGGTGATAGTGTGACATGAACATCATCTGAAGGTAGAGAGAGAAACAGAGAAGGAGTTCCATGTGCTGAAGCAGAAACTCAAGGAAGAATAGGAGCTGCATAGACGAGAGAATGGGTTGTAGCAAGAATAGGTACAATAGGGGGTGCAACATGAATAGATGGATGAAACTACACCCACACAAGTTATAGATCCATCCCAACAGTTGGCATGGATCAGACAAGGTGAGTAGTGTTGTTAATTGCATGTAATGGAATTCAACAACATGCATCTCATTGTGTGCATGCATGTGATCCCACCCATTTGGCACACTCACCAAGGTGAAGACAAGAAGCAAGTCCCACTACAGGTGAACATGTACCTCGACAAGTTGATGCGCATGGTCACCAACACACACTTGGAGATCAGCACAGAAACTATTCATGAATATGTTTCTAGTACAGATCCACTCAAGACAATGATGTGCATGTTATCAGACAAGTTGGATAGAGGAGCCATAGTAGTGTACCCAGATGCAGCAGAGGTAAGAGTTCACTTTTAGTAGGATGTCGCCATTCAGTGCACAAAGACCATCACAGATGACCAAGCTTAGCATTAGTTCACCACCATTGACCATCACAAGGATGTCAAAGCATTGGTCTCACCACAATAGTCTGAGTGTTAGTGATGTCTTACATGGATTACTCAAGCCATTTTCTCTCACATGGGTACATGTGCAGATTGTATGTAATGTTTTGTCAAGTGGAAGTTCAAGTGTCGATAGTTTAATGTAACAATCATAGAGTAAAGGTTAAGAGTCATGAGGATAGACAAATGGTCACAAAGGGGAATGTCAAGGGTCACCCCACCCTTTGCTATAAATAGAACCACATAACTCATCGTAAAGGGTTTTGGTTAGCCAAGCTTCCAATAGGACTATCTTAGAGAGAGCTTCGACAATATTGTAATGAGCCTTGACTTCTCCACTGCATAAAGCTAGTATATCTCTTTGGAGGGGCAGGCAGTTATGACTATAACATTCCATTGTCAGAACTAGTGGTTGGACATGGATGTATTGTATGACTAGAACTTACACTCAATATAATAGAGCCAACACATTTCATGCATATGTTGTATTGTATTTTAGCTATCTTGTTTACTCTAATTGATATATGTATATGTTTTCCTACACATGCATGTGTAGCTATTTTCTGTATATGTATGTATGAATCTTTCTTAAATGTGTTGTTGGTTTAATCATCACTTTGGATTGCTAGCTCACTTGCCTTGCATGTTGTGATTCATCTTTGCTCATGTGTTCCCTTATTAACTGCATGTTGTCACAGGTTTCCAAGGGGTGCACTCACCTCACCCTATGTGTGTTATAACCATTCATGCACCTTCCTTTACTCACTGCATATGTCACACCCTTTCTAACAACAACGACATCTCACTTGCCTCTATGTGGAACCATGGTCAAGGTAACATCGTACGACCCACTGCTGGGACTACTACACCAAACAGTCTGAGTTCTAATTAGGAATTCTTACCAGGGAGATCCCCTGGCATGTCAATGGGTCCAGCGCTATCAACAAAAACCAATGTAATATATTTTATGAGGGGGAGATTATTGTTTGAAAAAATTTGTTGTTGGAAATACAAGACTCTATTTTTTGTTTCATTCCTTTGTTGTGCATGGTATCAATGTGTATTTAGTCTTGTAGAGCAACTGTGCTATTGCCTACATCTCGCAAGAGGGCCTCCTTGAGATTGTAAGGTTTTCTTTTGATTTTTAATCTAGTATTTAATTTTATGTTTCATGTAGAATTTCATTAGCTTAGATTTTGATTTATGTTGTTAATTTTTCATAGTAGATTAATCTAATTGATTTCATCGTTGTAAAGATTGCTTATGCATAAGGACTAAGTTTAGGTTCATTGAGATTCATAACATAGTTTCACATTACAGTTTCGGATGGAGATGATCCTTCTTTCTGTTACGAAGTAGACTCTTTTAGAATGTGATTTTTATTTTAGAAAGTGTTTGTAATTTCATTCAGACGAAAAAGTGTTGTTTTCATTTCCTTTAAAAGTAAAGTGTGGATTTTTAAAACAAGCATGTTATTCATTTCTAGAAGAATGTAACATTCCTTTAATAATAATCAATATAACCAATCTCATACCTATTAGAAAAACATGTGAATTTTAGTATTTCAACTTAACTTAGAAATTGTATGAGTGACAAAAACTCCTATCACATACAGTGCATACACATTTCATCAATTTACTAGCCTTGGTTGAAAATTAATGTAAGTAATTTAACAATCAATTAAATTACCAAACATTTTGACATCGTTGTAGGGAAGTGTATATAGGAGTCCTCCTCTTTTAATTAAAAAAAAAAAACAAACTTCAATCATCTACTAGCCCCACTATATCACGTGGCGCAATAAGAGCCACACATCCACATCACGAATTCTTATTTTTGCAAGTAGAAGAAGAGGTAAAAAAAGAGGTTGAAGAAATGGATGGGGATGATGACAATGAGGAATATCCTTTTAGATTTCTCATTCAAGAAGCTAATTCCGATGCTCATATGAAGAACATTCCTCCATCTGTGGTTCCTAACTTCAAAGGTATGAGATCAGAAGACCAAAAAACATTTCCTTTTGAATTTGAAATAATTTGTAGATCTTATGGCTACTCATTACAAATTAAAAAATTGAATTTGTTTCAAGCAACACTGAATGATAGAGCTCTTAGATGGTTCGTGAATTTAGGAACAAATTCTATAAGGACATGGGATGATATGAAAAGAGTATTTTTGGAAAAATATAAAGTTTATTTCATACACCATGACCTTAGAAATGAAGTCTTTAATATGAACCAAAAAGAGGATGAAAACCTAGAAGATTTACTGGAGAGATTTACTTATAATGTCAAAAGATACAAATTTCATAATTTAGGACCAGAGACATTAAAAAATCTCCTACTAAATGCTATAAAGGATGAATGGATTGATCTTCTTAACTTGGTGGGAAAAGAAGATGTCTCTCAATTTTCAATTCAGGAGATTTGTGAACTGTGCAAGAACATATCAAGAGGAAAAACAAAGTATGGAATATCCCCTCAATATTGAGTTATGGATAGAGTAAGTAAGTCGACATCAATATTCATACTTCAAATTGAACTTAACAATTTGCTAGAAATTTTGGTAATTTAATTGAACAAATTGGTATGCTAAGAATGAAAAACAAGCAAAAAGTGGATATTGTTGCTTCATTTATAATTTTCCCTAAATGTAGAAAGAAACATTCTTTTCATGAATGTCCACTTGATAACATTAAAATTTGTGAAATCTATGTAGGATCACATGCTACTAAATATTGTCCATCATCACTAGGGTTAAAGGAAGTTTTGCTAAGGAACAAATCAAACACTGGAACAATCCTATTATGTAGCTCCAAGAAGATCATGGTAGCCTCATCAACCTAGTATGATGCAAGATCTTATTTCACAATTCCAGGGTTATGAAAAACAATCTCAAAGTAATTGGGAAATACCCTTGCCTTGGCAACCTTAGAAATATTAATCCCAACCTCAAAGCCAATCTTGGCAACAAGGTTGGCAAGGGTCTTATAGAAGAAATCCACCATATCCTCAATCTTTCCCTCACTATCCTCAATACCAATATCAATTTTATACATTCCATTCACCTCCCCCAGAAAATCAATTTCACCACCAATTGACCTCAATTCATACTTTCTCATTATCACACACACAAACACCACAAAAATCCATTCGTACTCCACTACCTGCACAACCATTTCGATCCCCAACAATAAAACACCTCAATCCACTTACAATTTTGAGGTATTACAAAATGATTCACCAACTTCCATTGAAGAACAACAACCAGAATAAGAAGATTTAGACAAGGTCCAAGAATCATGGATGCTTGTTAAAGAAGAGAAGTTGTCAGAGCCTGAGATTGAAAAGTTTCTTGCATGCCTATCACCATATTCTATGAATGGGAATCACATCTCTAAATAATTGCATGGCATGGTAGTAGGAAGCCAAGGAAGACAATATTACATTGAATCTTGGTTCAAGAGACTCATCAAATCCCAATGCTCAATTCTTAAATATTTTTCAACATCATTTCAATCAAGGATGTTAGTCTCTCATATACTGCTACATATCAAAGAGTATATTTCAAACCTGCATATGAGCTTATCTATCATCTTGTTACACGTGTGGTCCCATTGGAAGTATTCATATACTTGAACAAGATTTATTTTTCAAGTAGAGTAGGAAATTTAGAAAATAAAATTAAAAATTAAAAAAGTGAAGAGAAAAATAAGTCCTATTGTGAAAACTAGCTTGCTCGCGCAATTGGACATGAGATTTCCTTGAAAACCAGGCAACTGGCAAGCAAAGTTCACAATAAGTTCTACAATTTTATGATGGTTTCAATATTTTATTATGGTTATTCAAATAATTTTTGGTTCTATGCTTGAGTTGGTTGATCTGGGAAGTTGGTTGATCTGGGATTCCTTAAGGCCCACCTTCCAACATATCTAGTCCCATGGACCTCAACACTTTATCTGGGATCAAGATCAAAGATTTATTGGAGTGCCTTGGACCTTGCATACATCAATGGAAAGCCTTGTCATTGAAAACAATGTGAATACAATAATGTCTCTTGATTATCAGATCTCGCAGGTGTTAGGTCCCTATAATACTAGTGATTAACACATTACTATTGTAGTTGTATCCCTTATTAATATGGTTGTGCCCCTATTATCTCCATATTGTTATTACTGTGCCCCATAGAATCCCTCTATTGTTATTTTTGTGGCTTTATATTATTATTGTTAGGTCAGTTGG
Source organism: Pinus taeda (assembly GCA_000404065.3). Taxonomy (NCBI): domain Eukaryota; kingdom Viridiplantae; phylum Streptophyta; class Pinopsida; order Pinales; family Pinaceae; genus Pinus; species Pinus taeda. The sequence continues at coordinate 35,259 of APFE031407014.1, forward strand.
GTTATATTGTGACTCCTTAGACTCATATATATAGAATGGAGGTCTTGTCACTTGAATCATCCAATAATTTTTCATTTATGTAAGTTTTTATGAATAAAACTAGGTAAGAGAAAATTGAATATTAGTCTATCCTAAATCCCCTCTGAAGTTATAATCTATTTTAGAGATTGGTTTATTAGACTGTTTGTCTTTATAAGCTCCTCTACATTTATAAATTATCAATCATCTTCATAACATTAAATATATTTTTTTTGGATGTAAACATTGTTTACTTGAATTATTTATTATGATTAACTAAAAATTCAGTTTGAATATTTAGGAAATCATAGCCTTTTACATCTTTGACTTTCCACACATGTTTAAATCAAATTACTATTCAAAGGTAAAGAGTCAACCCATTCTAAATATTTAGTATTAACAAGGTTTAAGCACCTACATTAATCTACTCATAACATTAGTCATGATTCCAAAAAAAATTAAAACAACAAAACATTTTAGATGCTCTGGCACAATTACTTAACCTAGAATTATTTGAGAGGACAACAACTACTTCGATCCATCTAGACTAGACATGAGCCACTTGATCCAAATGTGCCTAGATCATAAGGGGTTTTTAAAGATCCTTTAAAGAATATATATTTCTATATTTTTGTAAAGACCTTGAAAGGAAACAAAGTCGAAATGTGGGTGTCTAAATCAATCTTGGGGGAAGATCTAAAGAAACTTATTCCAAATCAGTTAAGGCTTCTTGTAGCCTTGTAACACCTTATATATGAAGGGAGATAGGTACAATATTATTTTTGACTAAAGGATTATGGTAATGTATGCAACTCTACTATCATCTTGCTATTGTGCCTATGTGGCAGTGCCTCGAGTCCTAGGAACACGGGAGGATCAACCTCATACAAGGATGTAGTGTGGGGTAAAGGCCATATCCCACTGGAAATGCCACATTTAAACCTTGTTCCTTGTATTGTTGAACAATAGTAACAAGAGCCTACCATGGAGGTAAACCTAAAAGAGGTAAATCAACTCTTTTATTTTCTTCAATCTAGGGCAGTAATATGTAGATTTAATGGTTTTTGGCCTAAATTAGATGCATTAATGGGTTTTTCAACTTTGAAAACAAATTGTGACATTTACCTTTGTTCCATAGGCTTCTTCATTATCGATTTTGATACTCAAGAGGAACATGAGAGAGCTTTGAAACAAGGGCCCTGGTTTTGGGGAAAGGTAGGGTTTTTCATTACTCCATGGTTTCCAAACTTTGATGCAACAATAATTAGGCTCTCCAAAATTCCATTATGGGTGAGGCTACCAAAAATTCCACTCCCTTTCTTCCACCACTAGGTCCTCGAGGAAATCAAAAAAACTTTGGGATCTTTCAAAAGGTAGGACTCTGAGAGAATAGAGAGGGATTTTTACCTTTTCTAGAATTTGTGTGTAAATAGATCTTAGTAAAGGACTACGTAATGAAATTAACATGAAACAACAAATATTCTAATGGACCCAACTACTATACTATAAAAATACAACATTCAAATGTTTAATTTGGTATCAAACTAGACATTTGTAAGACACATTCCTTCATGGAAAAAAGCAACCAAAACTAAAAAAATATCTTCGTGCAAAAGAAAAGGGTGGAAACATTGTGATCCCTATTAGATGGGAAAAGAAGAATATGAAATCATAGATAATAATCAAACCAAATAATAAAGGGGAATTCAAGATAAGAATGGAAAAGCTACCCATAAACAAAATGGGGTGGATTGAGTAGCAAACAAGGAATTAGAACATCAGATAAAAGTGGCACACAAAGAAGATGGAACAATGGGCACAAAGTGATTCCAAGTCTCAAAAATCTCATATTCGAATAAAGAACAACCTCGAGAGGTATCTGTGAGAGAAATTAGTTTCATACCAGTTTTCCCCAAATATGGGGAATGGTAAAAAGACCAAAACAAGAAAGGGAAGATATGTGATTTCTACATTACCAATCTTCTCCATTGTATTTTTATTTTCTTTTTGGTTTTTATTTCACTTAAAAGCCATAAAGTCCACCCTTTTTTAATTCTCATAAGCATATGAAAAATGCAATTTTATGTCCTTTTCAAAATAAACTTATGGTTTTTTTCCTTGGAAAAAGAAGGCTAGGATATGTTCATGTATGCACATACTCTATCATAGGTGGTATACTTCCTCCTCCTAGTAACCTCTCAAATCTTCACAAAATATCCAATCATTTTGTTTACTCCTTCAAGAATTTGTGTGTTCTAAAATTAATTAGGTAGAGAGAAAAGTCTCACCCATAATTGAGCCACCAAGAATTTCTCTTTTTTAAGGTTATAACATTGCTTCCAAAAATCTCATAACAATTCCAAAATTACTAAGAATGTAGGGACTATGTTGAAATACTTAAGCCTTATCTTTTAAGTTGGAGAAGATTATTATAAAAATCCTTTTGGTTGCCATTTTTTACAGATCAATTTTAGAAGATCCTTCTTAAAAGGCCATATCCCATTGAACTTATAAATGAGTGTGTGATATTTGATATATTACCTATAACCTTTTAATTTGTTGGGTTGAACCTCATATTTTGGGTTTTTTGCAGATTTGGGAAAACATCTTCTCTTGAAGTGATATTTTCACTATGCTCCAAGGATAAAATTATCCCAGATATTTCCTTCTCCATTTGTAGCTCTAGATCCACCAACATTTGACTAATTTGCACCAGTCAGTGCTTTTTTGTAGGAGGGACCCGCACACCTCCCCACATATGCACCCATAGAGTAAATTATATGATGTATAAGTGATAGTATCCCAATTTGAAATATCTCCTTGTTGGATGATATTGGTCATCAGTGATAAAAACATAGTTTTAAAAAAAAATGTAGAATCATCCCCTAACTTGTTGGGCATGGAATCCCCCGAAGGCATGTTTTGGGGCTTAAAGCCCAAGTTTTGACCAAGTCCTCTGTAAAGGCTCCATGATTTGTGGTCTTGGAGCACGAAGTCATAATAGAGTCACAAGGTTGTCCGCCCTTGTTTTTGTAATGTAATGTCAACTTGATAGACCTACCCATAGTCTGTGGACCATGGGATTGTATAAATAGAGCGAGGCTCTAAGTGTAGAAGATAGTCAATAGAAGAGATAGAATAGTAGCATGATGAGTCTATGAGATTGAGTCGAAGTGAAAAGTGTGTCTTTGGGTCATAGAGTAGGAGAATGCTCTACAACTAAGTGCACAGACGCCTAGTAGTCCGTAGCTGAGTGCGCGGACCCCTACAGCTGAGTCTGTAGGGCAGGTCAAGTTTGTAACTATTGGAAGCATTAATAAAGAGAATTGTTATCATATTTTTGTGTATATTTTCCTGTTTAATGTATTATTGGGTATAAATTGAAAGTGTATTGTTTATTTGCTACACAAACTCATATGAATTTGTTGTATAAATAAATATAACGTAAGGCATCCATATATGCAAATATAACTAACTAGTGTAGGAAGATAAGTAAGATCTTAGGTGTGAACTAGGGAAATAGCGCAGAGCGCTGCTCTAGCAGCACAGAAGCCCCACAGCCCCTGGTTAGGGTTGCGTGAGGGCAAGTATATCAGGGCAGGGAAGTGCGTAAAGGGACTAACAGTTGGACCAAATCAACCTCTCAAACATATCTAGGGTGAGGAAGCCTGGCTCTAGCACGCCCCCATACTACTTTCGGTGAGAACTCAGTCCACGCTCCATGGCCTATTGCCAAAATGGCCAGTAGTACAGGGATTTGTTTGGATAATTAACTTCGAACCTGGGTCAGGCCCCAACATGCCAACCAATAGTTTTGTTGCCACGATCAGGATCTGCATAGAGATGTCTGATGTCATAACATAGAATCCAACAAACAAAGGAATTGAAGATTGGTTCAATAGGAAGATTCACGAGTTCACGACGTAGGAGAACAGGAATCCGTGAGTATCAAAAGAAGAGTGGTTAGACTACTACTTATACACAGAGATCCACAAAATTTTCTTCGTGCCTTTCCCTACTGAGCTATATGAGTGGATCGCAAAGCTAGCAATAGCCAAGGAAGGTGTAAGCTCGACAGAACTATTGTGTGGACTCTAGAATTGGTTTGGAGATTGGAAGCATCAGAGGATAAGATCGCGCGCACTCTTGATCACTAGCTTGATTAAATTATAGGAGGATTCATCACTGAGTTCACTGTAGATACTTCAGTCAGCTAGAGTGAGGTATAATGGCACTTCCTCAAAGGACCACATGGTAAGTATGTTAAATATTTGAATACTTGGATTAAAATTCTACTATGTGAAAAGCGGGTTATGTGAATAAATTGATGTTTGGGGCCACACAAAGTGGGAGAATCTATGGAAATGAAGGTAATGTGGAACTAGAAGCTAGCCCCTTGATTTCACCTCCGTGAGTGGATGAGGAAGAGCTCATGAAGGTCTCACGAAGAAGTGCAATCAATTTGATGAGGAAGAGGATTCTGCGCATACCAGCCCCACCCAGACGACTACCCATTTCACCGTCTTCACCCCCATCTTTGCCCATACCACCTCTGACACCTCCACGAATCAATATGGCGAGCACGATAAATTTTCTAGTTTTGGTTCATGATAAAGGTTGTATGGGAAGCGCAGGGAGTTATGGATGACAATATAAAGAAAGCAACATTGATCAGCACTCTGCAGGATCGTCCATTGACCTGGTACATTAACCGTTCCAATAACAATCTGAATGCAGGGACAGTAGATATTCAAACTGCGCTAAACAAAAAATTTAGCAAGCCGAAGTCAGATGCGTAGTTGATCATTGGGTTCAAGGAAATAACAATGCTACCAGGTGAGAACCCTTGGGAGTTGGATTAGAGACTGAAGTGCACAATTCGCGAAGCTAACATGATGTTGACAGATGGATAACGCCGTGAATGGTTTGTAGCATTGTTAATGCTGCATCTAAGGAATTCGCTGTCACAACAGAGGCTAACAAATCAGGTCGAGGCCTTGGAGGTTGTGATGAGATTGCATGATACCCCGATATAATATCGCAACCTGCGAGTTCAACAGATTCACACGTAGTTGAAAAACTTGTGCCTTGAGATGTAGAGTCTGAAGCAAGACAAGACGGCTCGCCCAAAAGTGCATGACAAGGTTTGGTGCAGAAAGTGCAAGGGTTAGGGACATGACAAGGACCATTGCCTGGTGTTCACAAACTACCTCGTGGCAGGAGGAGCAATGCCACTGAGACTAGAGGCACAAATAGGACCGAGCGCGGCACCTACATTATGATGCACGATTTGTTGGATAAGAGAAAAGCATGCTACAGATAACTGCCATTTATTACAGAAGTACATGTAGAATTTGCAACAGTTGTTATATAATTTCTGTAGATTAGTGGGACATGATGGGTGCACCTGTAGAAGTTATAAGCTAATGATGGATCAGAATCGTACCTATAGAGTTCAAGCCAAAATGCGGCCCCTTGACCAGAATGCAAGGATAGCGCAAATTGGATTTCAAGGGCGTGGATGAGGACGAGGTAGAGGAGGGCCTAGAAGAGGTCGTGGACAACTAATATGTTACAATTGTAGAGAGCCAGGACATTATGTCCATGATTGTAAAAATTTAATACAGCCATCATGTTTCTATTTTACATTGTTTGATCATGAGACAGAGGATTTTCCCACACTAATAGCGCAGCTATGTGATAAAGGAGCGCTCCAACCTCCCTCGACTCAAAACCTACAAATGATGAGGTCTAATCCACGAGAGGAAGACCCTAATGTTAATATTGTACTCCGAAGTGGAATCACGACAGGGGAGGACAAAGGCAAGCATCTTGAAGAGAGTACTTGGGTTCGGAAGGCTCCAACGAAGGAACCAGAGTTTGATTTGGAGTGCGCTAAGGAAACCTTCATGGAAGCCAAGAAGAGCTTCGCTGATGCCTCCACTTCAGGAGGTAAAGACAGACGAGAGCTGGAAATAGAACAATTGATGCTAACAACATTCCTAAAAACATTCATGAAGCTACTACGTGACAGCAAGGCTATAAAGGGGTTGTAGGAACCCATAAATAGATGCTCTTGGACCGTGCAAGGAGAATCACACGTAGTCCAAAAACTCGGAAAGCACATGACGTGAATGAGAAGGGAAATGAGAATGACCACACAGATTGGGGAATATGAGATGGACCAAGTGATTCTGGACCTAGGATCAGACACGAACGTTATGGCGAAGCAAACATGGGAGTGCATCAGAATTCCTATGTTGCAATGGTCTCCTATCCAACTGTGAATGGTGAACCAACAAAAGTTCCTACCTATGGGAAGATTGTAGGGAATATTACTTGATATCAAAGGAGCAAGCACGGTAGCATATTTTGAAGTGATAGAGATTGTTGATGATAGAAATCCCTACCCCGTGCTGTTAGGAATAGATTGGGCCACTGACATGATTGGCGTGATAAATATGAAGGAGTGCAAGATGATTTTTGAGAAAAATTCTATGCGCGTAGTTTTACCTTTGCACCCTGCAGAAGGATCACGCTACACAAAGCCAGTGCGTGACTATGAAAGTGATGACGACTTGGACTGCATCTACAAGATAGCAGCGTGACAGCAAGACTGGGTAAACCCAACCGTGGATGGACGAATCTCATGGGAGCAAGAAAGCTCGTGCACATCGGATTCCAATGAGGGGATAGAACGATGGTAGAACTGGTTACATGAGGTAACCACGCTGAACTGTAACATGATAATGAGATTGTTGTGTTGCGTATCAACGAAGGTAAGGGATCTGGCTACGTATGATTGGTTAAGTGAGGTGGATGATTTCCTGAACATATTTGAAAGAGAAGTGCTAGAAAAGCAACGTTTTGACGCTTTGAAATGGGTACTGCGCACTATGCCTGCGAGGTGGTGGGGTACGCACCAAAGAATCTTTGAGGACTTGCGTGAATGCAGGAAGACGATGTGCATGCAGTTTGGGAAGCCTCAGATGTGATTAATAGACAAGATTGCTAGATGAAAACGTCCATGCACCCACCTGTCTAGGTGGATACAGGCATATGGTATGAAACCTACATGGATGCACATAGTCCTCATGTTGGGAGACACGGTCAGTAAGCATGTGTGATTGAGACAATGGCATGAAGGACCCCTCTGGTTGGAACCCCAGAGTATGGAATGATGAACTCCATAGAAGGTCATCGACGCAGAAGGCTTTAACAAAGTATGTGAAGCACTGAATAAGGTACACAATGCGCAGTGGACTAATTGGGACCTACGTGTACCAGTGGTTCTATCGGCTTATATGACCATGTGCAAGAAATTGACAGCACAGGTTCCCTCAAGGCTAGAGGATGGAGCGAATGTTGTAATCCCTATAGAGCATAAAAGCCTAGTCCGTTCATGGCAGTACTGACATATACCACAGTTCAGGAACCTTGGAAGAAGGGGTAGTGTAGTTGAACGAAGCAGAACACTTGGGACCTAACTCGGAAATCTGATAGGGTGATATTAGGCTCCAAGAACTTATGAATGATAGGGTGCGTTCAAGGGAGAAAAGCGCTCTGCTAGAAGTGGAAGCCAAGAAGTTGGAGGATGTGATGAAGAAGGATTTTCTCAATAAAGAACCTAGGATGACAAAGCAAGGTGCACATGATCACATCGACGAATTTGGGGACTATCATAGAGAATTGATTAGCTTGATGCCTTGGGCTGGACTACATATTAGCAAACAGATCAACCATGGTGGCGCAATGCCGATGATAAAGTGCACGAAATGGCCAGTAACAACAAAGGGTGGGTATTTTCCAAGAAAATGGATGAATGACTGGATGAAACCCTATACAAGTGGCGTGACCACCTGACTAACCATGGAAAGTACAGTCTTAATGCCCCTCAAAGTTGAAAGGAGGCACAGGACTATAAACTACTCTTCCCGGGAGTTGCACGCAGAAGCAAAGAGTCACAAGGTCCGCGACTACGCAAGGGGGGTTGCCTTGCCACACGAGTTGGCTGGAAAGTGACCGTTGGAGTCACTATTCACGATGTGATGTTGGACTTGAGGCCAAATTAAGTGGGTGGTAGGCATTTAAGACGCACTTTATGGGCAATATTTGGGAAAATCTGCCACCAAGGGAGCATCAATGAACTGGATTTGGGGGGTATAGTCAAATTAAAATTCAAAAGGCACTATAAATTACAAAGGGCTGCCCAGAAAACAACACTTGGTCATTTGTGAATTGAGCTATTTTATACCCCACATATTTTGAGCAAAGCATTGTTCAACCTATGCAGAGCGTTGATTGAGCCCCTGATTACGTGAGTGATAGATTTCTGGTCGAACGTGATGGAAGCATCTAAGAAAGTTATGCAAATTGCAGAGATGATTACCGAAGAAGCTACGCAGGCCGTGACTTTGGGGGATGCCCCTGAAGGCATCGGGATTATGGAAGAAATCCCTAAATCACTGCACATGCCAAGGCCAAAGAAATACAAACATTTGATGGTTCCCATACACGTCACCACGCGAAACTCACTGCGCACCAAACTATTGATGGAGGCGAAAGGGAAAGCCGTTAGTTTGGAAATCGATGAGGAGAAGGAATACCTAGAGGACATTATCATCGAAGAAGACAAGGATGAAGGCATGGAGGAAGAAACTGAGCCTATGCACAGTCCAACAAAGTTGCCCACCTATATCGGCCCGCAGAAGGGGAAGGAAAAAGTGCCCAAGGATCTCGACGAGAGCAAGATTGTTGGGCATGGAATCCCCCCAAGGCATGTTTTTGGGCTTAAAACCCAAGTTTTGACTGAATCTTATTGTAAAAGCTCCATGAATTGTGAGCGTGGGGCGTGAAATTATAATAGAGTCACAGGGTTATCCACCCTATTTTTTGTAATGTAATGTCAGCTGGATAGACCTACCCAGGGTCTGTGGACCATGGGATTGTATAAATAAGAGTGAGGCTCTAAGTGTAAAAGATAATGAAGGAACTAATAGAAGGATGAGAAGTCTAAGTGATTGAGTCGAAGTTTAAATTTTGTTTGTGGGTCATAGAGTAGGAGAAGGCTCTATAGCTAAGTGCGCAGAGGCCTAGTAGTCCGCAGTTGAGTGCGCAGGGCAGGTTGAGTTTGTAACCATTGGAGAATTAATAAAGAGAAGTTTCATTATAATTTTGTGTATCTTTTCCTAGTTTAATGCATGATTAGATATAATTTTCAAGTATATTGTTTATTTACTGTGCAAACCTGTATGAATGTTTTGTATTGTTAAGTATAACTTCAGACATTTAAGTAGGCGAAGGTATTTAATTAATACTCGGAGATAAATAAAATATTCGGTAATAACGCAGAGCACAGCATAGCCCGTGGTTAGGGCTGCACAAAGGCAGGGTATCAGGCTACGAGGAACCAAAAGGTGCATGAAGAAACTTGCATGCAGGAGTAAGAAAAGGACCATTCTAACCTCTCACACATCTCAAGGGTGCGAAAACATGCTTCTAACACCCTCTCATACTAGTTCGGGTGAGACATCAGTCTGTGCTCCGTGGACTATTGCCGAAAGGACCAATAGTATAGGGATTTGTTTGGCTAATTAACTTTGAACCTAGGTCAGGCCCCAACAAGCCAACAAATGGTTCCATTACTGGGATTGGGATCTGCACAGAGATGTTTGATGTTGTATCACTGGAATCTGACAAAGAAAGGAATTGAAGAGTGGTTGGACAAAAATATTCACGAGTTTGCAGTGTAGGAAAACAAGAATCCATGACTGTCAAAGGAAGAATGGTTAGATTGCTACTTGTATATGGAGGTCCATGAAATTTTATTTTCATCCTTCCCTACTGAGTTGTAAGAGTGGATCACGAAGCTAGCAGATAGCCAAGGAAGGTGTAAACTTGACAAAACTATTGTGTGGATTGTAGAATTGGTTCGCAGACTAGAAGCATTGGAAGATAATATCACATGCATTGTCGATCACTGGCTCGATCAAATCATAGGAGTATTCATCACTGAATTCATGGTAGATACTTCAGTCAGCTATAGTGAGGCAAAAAGATGCTTCCTCAGGGGACCGCAAGGTAAGTACATTAAATCTTTGAACAATTGGATTAAAATGCTACTATGTGAAAAGTAGGTTATGCTAATAAATTGATGTTTGAGGCTATGCGGAGTGGGAGAATATACATAAATGAAGGTAGCATAGAACTAGAAACCAGCCCCTTGGTTTCACCTCCACAAGGAGGTGAAGAAGAGCTCACAAGGGTTTCACCAAGAAGTGCGATCAATTTGATCAAGCAGAGAATTCCGCGCATACCACCCCCACCCACACCACCACCTATTTCACCATTTTCACCCCCGACTTCACCCATACCACCTCCGCCACCACCGCAAAGGAGTATGGCCAGCACGATAAAGCTACCACTATTCAAAGGAGTAAGGAATGAAGATCTAGACCAATTTTGGTTCATGATAAAAGTTGTATGTGAAGCACAGGGTGTCATGGACGAAAATATAAAGAACACAATGTTTGTCAGTTCTCTGTAGGATCACGCACTAACCTCGTACATTAAGAATTCCAATGACAATATAAATGTGGGGATAATAGATATTCAAGTTGTGCTAAACAAAGAATTTAGCAGGCCAAAATGGGAGGCACAGTTGATCATCGGATTCAAGGAAATCACAATACTGCCAGGTGAAACCTCGTGGGATCTTGCTGACCACGAGAAGTTCCCTCACCTAGAGATCACACAACTCATGAAGCCTAAGTAAAACACCATGGTGGGGGTTACTGAATTGGAGCGAAGAAAGTGGTTATGCTGAGGGGAAAAGGCAAGGTTACTAAACCTGCTCTGGGTGCCGCATTTCCACCGCGCCCCAATAACAATATTTGTCATCAAGCAGTTGCTCTACCTGGTGCATGGTGGGTGTTTGTGACTAGAGGAGCCCATCCCCATCATGGACCACTTAATCCACCACATTACCTGACTCTCATGCAAAGGAGAGGACCCCGCAAACATCTCGGATGAGAAGAGAAGTGACTTGACCATCACGGAGGGCATGAAGAAAAAGTACAGGCTGGAGAAGAAGAAAAAGGGCTATGGCATATCCATCATTAACAACAAAGCATTTAAAGTGGTGACCCAAATAATGGCAAGTAAAGTTATGCACAAGTGCTGCACAGAAGAGGTACCCACGTCGGTGGTGGCACTTGCTGAGCAATGAATGGAGGGGGTCTAGTTTAATTGGTCTGAGTTCCTGGAAAATTATCGTGAGGCTTCAGAACAAGGAAAAACATTCCACTATGCATGGCTTCTACTGTCCATATTGCTCGTGGTAGGGAACTATTGGAGGACAGTAAGTTCCCCACAATCGATAGGGATCTTCTAGAGGGCATGAAGTACACTTCTCTCTGTGCCACGAAGGATGCAACCCGGATTCGCGAGAGTAAAATATTCTGGGTGTTCATGGAAATGAACATCAGAATGGGGATTGACTGCAAGATGTAGTTATCACCCATTATCTACAACATCCTGCAAAGCTTTGCAGAATTTAAAGTGGACCTCCATGGTATCTATATCAAAGTGCACAAGGACGCGGGCAAGAAATCGAGAGAGCTACCCTTTGCAGCCACAAGCAACATAATATTTGATGTAGTGGAGACATGGCCGATGGAGTGGCATGCTCCAGACATCATGGCAATGGAGAAGTTTGCAGGTGAAGAAGAAGAAAGAGGAGGCTAAACTACACATGGTGCAGTTGGTAGAGAAGAGAAGGCAAGAGGCAGTGGCAACAAAATCACAAAAGGCACGGGACATTGCATAGATGACAGCAGAACAGAAAAAGGTTGCAGCAGTAGTAGCAATGCAAGAGGCAGCTAAGAAGGTGTGTGAGGGCCAAAAATTGCCTTCGCATGGGCAGGAAGAAGAGGAAGAGGAGGGTGGCACAGACCCACAAACTATTTCAACACAACTGAAGTGCCAGCGCTAGAGCGAATATGGGGCTGAGCAAGAAGGTCAAGGCATGAAAGTTGTCTATTAACTCGATCACCCTTACAGAGGGTGATTTACATGACATCGGCAAGATGGTGTGCAATGTCACCTCCGAGGCCCTCGAGAATTTTGTGCAAGAGAACCAGATTGTGTTGGGGACCCTCAAAGCATAGTTGCAGGAGTTGCAGGTGCGCACTCCTTAGGCTAGCACCCTTTTGACCAACCTTGTAGTAGGGACAACTGCAACAGAGGAGATGCTGCACGCTTCAAAAACAAGTACAATAGTGTTGCCAGAAGGAGCACTATTGACAACAAATGAGGCCGACAGACCTATAATTAGCACACTGAAAGGTATTGGGATTAACATGGATGCACTCCCATGGGAGATGCTATACATTTTGCAGGATGGGATTATTGCAGAACTACAAGCTAGGGAGAGTCGCGCACTGCATGTACTAAGCGAGCAAAAGATCAACATGGAGTAGTTGAGCTTACAGCATGACGAAGTGGTGTCGCAGAATAGGCAGCTGGTATAATTAAAGAAGCCTGTCAAATGGTTCCTAAGATGGCTATCCTAGCCGACACACCAGTAGAGGTGCGCATCCATAGGCTAGCAGCAGGGGTGTGTGAGGTGCAAGAAGAAATCACTAAGGTTTAGCTAGAGGTGAACTTTCAGATAACAGAGCTGTGGTTGAAGGCGCAACAGTCCACCCCTCTGGAAGTCAAAGAACAGTGTGCTAGTGCTATTGCATCAGGGCTGGAAGAGATTGGTAGTGCAGTAAGGGATTGCGCCAAAATGTTGGAGGAGTCATTTTAGGTCCCTGTGAATTTGCAAGAGGACCCCAACATTTATGACTTAGAGATAGAGGCACGTGAGCTATAGCAACAGTACGACAGCGTCAAAGGGACCGTGCAGACGGTGGCCCTCACTCAGAGGCTCATGCAAATGCAACATGCCAAAGCACTGAAAGAACAGATGGATGCAGCATGTCATAAAGAAATAGTCCTGAAGGCACGAGTTCAACCTTGGATTGACGAGGCCTTCACCATCACATCAACAATTGAAGGCTAGCTTTCACAAATGCAGGGGACGCAGGAACAGGTCTAGGGAAGCAATTCTGACACCGCGATCTCGAAACAATGGGTACAAGAAATTCAGTAGGTAGCAGCTCAGTGCACTACTGACATTGCAACAGTTCGAACAAAGTTGGAGGGACTTCATGTGAAGATCCCCACACCAGCAGAGTGATTTGATGGCAAGTCATGATGTTTGTGTTGGGGGCCTATTTGGCATGGAATCCCCCCAAGGCATGTTTTGGAGCTTAAAGCCCAAGCTTTGACCAAGTCCTTTATAAAGGCTCCGTGATTTTCGGGCTCGGAGCACGAAGTCATAATAGAGTCACAAGGCTGTCTAACCTTGTTTTTGTAATGTAATGTCGGCTTGATAGACCTACCCATGGTTCGCGAACCATGGGATTGTATAAATAGAGTGAGGCTCTAAGTGTCGAAGATAGCGAATAAAAGAGATAGAATAGAAGCATGATGAGTCTAAGAGATTGAGTTGAAGTGTAAAGTGAGTCTTTGGGTCGTAGAGTAGGATATGGCTCTGCAGCTGAGTGTGCAGAGGCCTAGTAGTCCACAGCTGAGTGCGTGGACCCTTGCGGCTAAGTGCACCGAGCAGGAAGAGTCTGTAACCATTGGAAGCATTAATAAAGAGAAGTGTTATCATATTTCTTGGTATCTTTTCATGTTTAATCTATTATTGGGTATAAATTGCAAGTGTACTATTTATTTTCTACACAAACTCATATAAATGTGTTGTATAAATAAATATAATGTAAGGCATCCATTTATGTGAAGATAACTAACTAGTGTAGGAAGATAAGTAAGATCTCAGGTGTGAACTAGGGAAATAGCGCAGAGCGCTACTCTAGCAGTGCGGAAGCCCCACAGCCCCTGGTTAGGGTTGCACGAAGGCAAGTATATCATGGCAGGGAAGTGCGCGAAGTAACCTGCATGAAGGGACTAATAGTTGGACCAAATCAACCTTTCATATGTCTCTAGGGTGCAGAAACGTGGTTCCACCAGCCCCCATACTACCTTGGGTGAGACCTTAGTCCACACTCTGCGGACTGTTGCTGAAAGAGCTAGTAGTACAGGGATTTATTTGGCTAATTAACTCCAAACCTAGGTCAGGCCCCAACAAGCCAACATAACCCTAGGGGAGTTGTCTTCTATTAAAAAATGAAACTGCAACATGGATATTTAAATATTTAGTTAAAATTATTGTTATTTTCTATTAATGATTATTTTCAAACCTTATAGCATTACCATTCATTCCATTTTCATTATTCTTTCTTTTCTAGGGTTTCTCCCACAAGGTTATTTTTTCTCTCCAATTTCCCTTAGCTAACTTTTCTAGTGTATGCTTCCCCATAGCTCCTTTTGTATACATATTTAACCTTTATGCAATGCTTCACTCGAAAAATGGTCCTTAATATGAATCTTGTTTTATATTCAAAACATCGACCATAATAAAAAGGAAATTGTGGGTTGTTATCCAATTCTATAGTCTAACATCAACCAAAAAAAATCTACAAATAGAAATAAATTCCCTTTACGGAAGGAATACCTTGATAGAAATCCTTTCACTTGAAAAACTATGGATTAAGATATATAGAATATTGTTAGATCTTAGACTTTTGTGATCCATATTGTAGATGAATTCTTTTTGGATTAATCACATCATTTTTGAAAATTGGTAGAGACTATAATGCAATTCCCCTTTTTCAACCATAAACCATAGGTTATGAAATGACATAAATTACAACACATTTTAGAAACTTAGTCACTTAGTTATAAAAAGAGAAATAAGACACATACGTGAAACTCTTAACCACCTGCCCATAAGTCATTCTCTACACATGTGAAATTAGCTAATTAAATTCATATGGACCTTAGGCCATTTATTGGTACATCAACTTCTCTTAAGGTTAGGAAAGAAGGGATGGTTTCCAAGGATAATTTTGTAGTGGATACAACCATCGTAAATTTTTTTGCCTTAGCTTCATTTTGGAGCCTCCCTAGTAAGCTTTCACAACACCTTGTCTTGCTTCATCAAGTACAAAAAATTTAGTTTTTTTCTTGCACAAAGACAGCCTATCGATCAAAGCTTGACGCATTCCCCTCACACATTATTCATCTAGACTTGGTCTAGCTATAGGATGAGAAGCTCCCCCAAGAAATTGTGTAATTTTCGTGGGAAACCAACCTTCCCTCCATAAATTGCACAATTATGTCTAGTAGTCTGCTGGGCCCCAGAATTGCGCAATCCTGCTAGTCAGGATTCATCGAGAAAATTGTGCAATCCTTCCCACCAGGGTTGCTTAGCCCAGGAATTGTGTAATCCTGGGCAGTAGTCAACTACTCTACCCAGAAATTTTGAAAATCTCCAGCACAGTCAGCCCAACTCCCATCCATAAATGCACATTTTCTCCCACGAGTTGAGTAGCCTCTTGCATGTGCAGTTGAGTTGACCAGTTCACTCTGGGACTAAGCAAAACTGATTTTCATGCATGGGATGCTTCTCCCAAGGAAGCATGTAAAGTGTTGGGTTTTTCTATATTCTTTCCACGACTAGCCCATGTAGTTAACCAAGGGGTTAGAAGGGGCGTGGATCGCCCCCTTTGTTGCACCAATTACATAGTAGAGGGAGTCACAGGGCATTTGAGCGGTGCAGGTAACCCCACTCTATGGGGTCTAGGGCAACGTCCTAGAAAATTTTTGTTTTGGACCCTATGTTAGGTTGAGCAGACCTACCTATGGTTTTGTGCATGTTTTTCACACATGGTTTTGGACGTGATGGTTTTCGATCCATGGTATTGGATGCGTCGACATGTATAAAATTGTATTGTAACATTGACAAGAACATAATGAAAAATCAAGCTGGTAGTCCCTGTTTTGGAATCCAGGGGAAACTATCTATGTATATGTGTTTTATGTGTTATGTTCATGCATTTTTTATTTTCTATGTTTTAGAATTCATATGCAGGTAATTTTTGTATAGGGTTAAAACCTACATTTGGTATCAGAGCTATTTTGGCTTCAAGGGGATGCCTTTGTTGCTGAGGAGTTTTGCTCGGGCCTATGGTAGACCCTATTTAGTGTGAGATCTGTGAGATCAATTCTGGTGATGAAAGAAGATGGTGAGTAGTGGAAAGATAGAGATTGAGAAATTTAATGGTCAGTGTTTTGAGTTGTGGAAACTCAAGATCGAGGATCTATTGGTGGATAAATATTAGTGGATCGCATTAGATCCAGGTACTAAACCAACAGGAGTGTTCGATGAAGAATGGAAGAAGTTGGATTTGAAGGCAAAGCGTACAATACGATTGTGTGTCTTAGATTCAGTATTGCTGAATGTATCATGGGAAGCTACGGTGAAGGCTTTATGGGACAAGTTAGGGACTTTGTACCAATCTAAGTCTCTGGTGAATAAACTATTCCTACGAAAAGAACTATATAACCTGAGGATGAAAGATGGAGACTCAATGATAGAGCATTTGAACACATTTAATATTGTGGTAAGTCAGTTACTATCTGTTGATATTAAAATTTAAAATGAATATAAGTTCATCTGTTTGTTGTGTTCTCTACCAGATTCATGGGATAGTTTGGTTATTGCAGTAGGTAGCAATGCAACTACCTTGCAGTTTGATCAAATAATCTCATCCTTACTGATGGAGGAGATAAGATGGAAAAACATGGAGAGCCAGAATGGTGATGCCTTGTCTCTACGAGGATGGTCCTAGAACATAAACAAAAATAAGTCATCGAGTGGGAGATCTAAATCTCCAGGAAAATTTATAAAGGTGGTGTGCTAGAAATGTAGAAAGGAAGGGCACTACAAAAGGTACTGTAAATCTAGAGCTCCTGATAAAGGAAAGGGATTTGATGATGCTCCTTCTGCAGAGGTGAAAACCACCACAGATGAAGGGGAGATGTGTACTTGGCTTCTTCAAGTACACATGTAGATCATGAGGCATGGTTGATTGACTCAGGGGAATCCTTTCACTTCACTCCCCAAAGAGAGTGGTTCTGCGAGTATCAAAAATATGATGGTGGTGATGTATTACTAGGGGATGACAAGAAGGCTAGAATCATTGGTCACAGAAAATTAAAGTTGAAGTTGCAAGGTGGAAGGGTTAGAACACTTCTAGTTGTTCTGCATATTCTTGCATTAGCTAGAAATCAGATTTCTGTAAGCAAGTTGGATGATGCAAGTGTTAAAATAGTGTTTGAGAAGGATACCTGCAAGATGGTTCAGGGGGAACTAGTATTGGTGTAGGGAGTTCGAATTGGAATTCTGTACAAGTTGCAAGGTAGAACTGTTGTTGATGGGTGCAACAGTTCTGTGGTTCCTGAAAGTGGAGCAGAAAATCTAGTGGTCTCTGGAGAGAAGACCATGCTGTGGCATTAAAGGCTTGGACATATTGGAGAGAAGGGCCTTCGAATACTTCATGGTAAAGGTATGGTAGAAGGTATGAGTAATAGGTCTCTGGATTTTGATTTCTGTGAAAATTGTGTATATGGGAAGCAAAATCAGGTGAGTTTCCCCTTTGGTAATAAGAGGGCGAAACAGATATTAGAGCTTGTGCACAGTGATGTGTTTGGACCTGTGAAGGTTCCATCACTGGGTAATTATGTGTACTATGTTTCCTTTATAGATAAATTCTCAAGGAATACATGGATATATTTCCTTAAGAATAAATCTGAAGTCTTTGACAGGTTTAAAGAATTTAAGGTTGTAGTGGAAAACCAAACAGAAAAGAGGATAAAGGTGTTGAGGATAGATAATGGTGGAGAGTTTTGCAGTAAGGAATTTGAATAATTCTATAAGAAGTGTGGTATAGCATGGTAGAAGACTACATACACACCTAAGCAAAATGGAGTTGCAGAAAGAATGAATAAGAAATTGATGGAAAGGGCAAGAAGCATGCTCAGTGGTGCTGGGTTAGGATAGGAATTCTGGATAGAGGCAGTGGAGAAAACATGTTACCTGGTCAACAGATCACCTTCATCAACATTGGAGAATAAGACTCCACACGAGGTATGAACTAGTAAGAAACCCTCTATTTCACATCTGAGGGTATTTGTATGTGAGGCATATGTACATGTTCCAAAGGAGAAATGAATCGAGTTGGATAGTAAATCAGAAAAGTGCATCTTTATTGGGTGTAAGGATGGTTTAAAGGGTTATAAGCTTTGGAACCCAGTAACAAGGAAGGTTTTGTATAGCCGAGATGTGGTTTTCAAAGAGGTAAAAGATGTTATTAAACATGAAGTCCAACCAAAGGAACCTGAGAAGATAGAGTTTGAGTTAAAGGAGGAAGAATCAAACTCTACAGTAGAGGAGGAATCAGAAGATGAAGAGCCACAAACTCTGGGTGTGAGAAGATCAGTTCAAGAAAGAAGGTAGCCAGAAAGGTATAGTCCATCTACTTTTTGTTCAAAATTTTCTTTATCTATTACTGATGATGATCCTAGAACTATGAAGTAAGTAGTGGATTTGGAGGATGGAAAACTCTGGAAAGAGGCCATGGTTGATGAAATGGCATCTTTGCACAAGATTGAGGCTTAGGATCTGGTGGAGTTATTGGTTGGAAGGAAACCCATTGGCAACAAATGGGTGTTCAAGAAGAAGAAAAATGCATAAGGAAAGGTGGAGAAATACAAAGCTGGGCTGGTAGCAAAAGGTTATTCCCAGGTGCGAGGAATTGATTTTGGTAATATTTTTTTCCCTGTTGCCAAGATAACTTTTATTAGATTACTTTTATCTGTTGCTGCTGCTTTTTTTTTTAGGTAGAATGGATGGATGTAAAGATAACATTTCTTCACAGGGATCTAGAAGAGGAGATTTACATGAAGTAACCTGAAGGCTTTGTGGTAAAGGGTAAGAAAGAACTAGTATGCAAGTTAAAGAAGTCTTTGTATGGGTTAAAATAGTCACCAAGGAGCTGGTATCAGAAAGTTGATACATTCATACGGGGACTGGGCTTCACCAGAAGCAAAGTAGATCACTGTGTGTATTTTAAATTAATTGGTGGCCATGTTATTTATCTGCTCTTGTATGTGGATGATATGTTGCTAGTTGGAAATGACAAAGAAATTATCCAGGATTTGAAGACCCAGTTGTCCTCCAAATTCAACATGAAATATATTGGTTCTGCAAACTATATTTTGGGCATGAAAATTAAAAGAGATCGGGCAAAGAGGAAGCTTTGGTTAAACTATAGGAAGTATGTCGAGACAGTATTGCAGAGGTTTAATATGCAGGATAGTAAACCGGTGGAGGTTCCTATTCCCATAGATGTAAAGTTATCTGCTGAACAATGTCCCAAGACACAAGAAGAGGAAGAGGATATGTCCCATGTTCCATATGCAAGTGCAATCAGTAGCCTGATGTATGCAATGGGCTATACTAGATCAGACGTTGCACATGCAATAGGAGTATTGAGCCGGTTTATGTCAAAACTAGGGTAGCAGCATTGGACAATAATGAAGCGGGTTTTCAGGTATTTGCATGGCACTAGTTATTATTGTTTTTCCAAGCAAGGAAGACCAGGTTTGGACAGAGTGTTGGATATTCGTGGCTTTGTTGATGTAGACTAGGCTGGAGATCTAGATTAGAGAAGATTTAGAAGTGGGTATGTGTTTAACCTATTTGGAGGTGCAGTTAGTTGGGTGAGTAAGAAACAATTTGTGGTGGCACTATCAACTACAGAGGCATAATACATGGCAGCCACTCATGCAAGCAAGGAAGAAATTTGGTTGCAAAGATTGTGTTCAAATATGGGGTTAGTATAGGGAGCTATAAGGATAGATTGTGACAGCCAAAGTGGGAATTTCTTGGCAGAGAGCCCTGCATATCATTCAAATACAAAGCACATTGATGTTCAATATCACTTTGTGAGGGATATGATAGAAGACAAAAAGGTGTTGCTAGCAAAGGTGGACACTTTGAAGAATACTGTGAATGCATTGACAAAATTTGTGAGCTCTGAGAAGTTCTCTTGGTGTAGAGAAACAATGGGCATTGCAGGGCTAGATAAATGACTAAGCTCTCTTGGGCCCCCCTGTGGAAAGAAAACAACAAGTGGAATAATGTTGGGTTGTGTTATATTATTTCCACGACTAGCCCACGTAGTTAACCGAGGGGTATGAACGGGGGTGAATCGCCCCGTTCGTTGCGTCGATTGCGTAGCAGGGGGTCTCATAAGGGGTTTGAGGGGTGCAGGTAACCCCACTCTATGGGGTATGGGGTAGTGCCCCATAATATTTTGGTTTTGGACCCTATGTTAGGTTGAGTGGAACTACCTATGATTTTGTGCATGTTTTTCACAGATGATTTTGCACGCAATGGTTTTCGGTCCATGGTTTTGGAGGTGATGGTTTTCGATCCATCGTATTGGATGCTTTGACATGTATAAATATGTATTGTAAAATTGAAAGGAACATAATGAAAAATCAAGCTAGTAGTCCCGGTTTCGGGATCCAGGGGAAATTATCTATCTATATGTGATTTATGTGTTATGCTCTCTCATTGTTTATTTTCTGTGTTTTAGAATTTGTATGCGAGTAATTTTTGTATAGGGTTAAAACTTACACAAAGGCATCCCCTGATTCAAGGATCTACTTTTAGCCACTGGAGGTGACATTCAAGGATCATTTCAGAAACCTCCCACCAAGTGTCGCTCTTCCTAGATTTGTGTCATGCGCATCACGTATTCGACTTTATCAAATTCATGAACCAGATGTTGCAGAGCTCATTCCTCACATCAACCTTACAGCTCTGACATCCCACATCACATCTAGGAGTCATCAGGACATTCAACTCAGTTGTTTTTGGGTAAGCCCACCTTCCATGTCTTGTGTTGAATTTCTAGCACTTTTTGTGTTTCGCTTTGTATGAATTTTTCCTGCTTGATTTCGGTGAGTGCTTGTTGTTGTTTTGATACATACTAGATTGTACTAGAACCATTTTAGTTTTCGTTAACATCTCACTTTTGTCACATGCATGAAATTGTTTTTCACGAATGGTCATTGATTTAGCAACTCTCCTCACCCACATGCATGTTGTTCCGTTTTCTGAATCTGCCATTCATCGTTTGCATGCATGATCATTCACTTATGATTACACTCAGTATCACCACGCATTCACATTCACATTCATTTTTAGTTATCCGTTGGCAGGTCTTAGTAGTCTTGGCCTAGACTCCACCTCACCAAGACAACATTGTGTTAGTGTCGGTCTTGAGCCCTCCATCAGTGATCAATATCTCTTTGCATATGCATAGTTAGGTGTCTCATCAGTGTCAATTTTGCATCCCACTAGGCATGCCATAACACTGAATGGAGGAGCTGGTCTTTGTTCCCTTCTTGGCTTTGCTGGATCAGGTCATACTACAATGTAATTGAGTCATACTTGTTGTTATTTTTGTCTTGAGGTCCCAGGTCTTAGGTCTAGGGTTTTGAGTCAAAATCACTTCAAGGTCATGATGTCAAGGTCAGTGAGTGCCCAACAAGCCAGAAGGAGGTATGTACATATGTTTCATTGTTATTTTCATCAGCTACAGATCATTTTATACCTTGGATTTAAAAACCCTGTTTTTAAGTCCAAGGTCGTGTCAAATTTGTAAAAATAAAGAAATTTTCAGAAGTTTGCAAAAGTGCCGGCAACAACCTGGGTTCCTTCGCCACAGTCCATCAGATGGTCAACCTGCAAAAAGAATGAAGTTAAACGCCTCAAAGAGCTAATTTCAGGACAAAATGACTCCAAAACAGTGTTAAAAAGAATGTCAAAGTATAAACATTATAAAGTGGGTTTTTGAGTTAAATTTTTTCAAATGAAAGCATATAAAGGTAAATTCCCTCTTTGAAAACCCTCATTGTGCATTTGGGAGCAAGAAATTACAAAAAGAGAGGCAAGAGAGCGATTTGGCAATTTGCAGCAAATTTTGAGCTTTTGGAGGGTGCGCGACCACTCGAAGGGTGTGCGACCACTCGAAGGGTGCGCGACCACTCGAAGGAGGTGCGCGACCACACGTCCAGCAAGCCCAGAAATTTATCAAAACTTCAAAATTTCTCCCAAATTCCTTGCGGTTTTTTCGAGGTAGGCCTCCCAAACATTTTTAATGATAATGCCATGGATGGATAGCATGTTTATGGTCATTTTTACCATGAGAAATTATGAAGAAATAGGTTAAATGGTTGATGTCTTTGAAAGCTTATGTTAGGTTGTATTGTTTGTTTTTCAAGGTAATTTTTCCTTTATTCCCTTCCATTAGTTTCCCATTATAAATTCACATGTGTTAGAGTGTCATTTTCATTAATCTCATTTGCAAATTAATGCTAGACCCCATCCCAATTTCCTAAAAACCCTAATCACCATCAAAACCCTATCCAAACCCTAATTTCTCCCATGCATCCTACTCAAACCCTAACACTTTGTCACACAGCAAATTCGTGTATAAAAAACATAGCAAAATGAAAAAGAAAACATTGTAAAAAACAAAAAGAAAGTGATGACAAGGCATGCACACAAGAATTGTAAAAACAGTGAAAATGCCATTTGCATAGCCTTATAAAAAATAAAGAAAAATGTTATCTTGCTGTGTATATGTCAAAGGTTGCAAGCTATGTTAAAGTCATGACAAAAATCCATTAAATGTATCGCTGCATAGCTATCAAAAAAAAAAAATCAGTTTTGTTGTGATTAGGGTTTTGCATTAACGTGGTATTCTTCCCCATCCTTAAGACTTTGGTTTTCCCTATATATTCCCCATATGAAAACCTAATTCAATTGCATTTCCCTTCATGCAAAACTCCTTATGCAAATTGAATGTCCCTCCCAATGTCAAAGCATATAGTGAAACCCTAATTCCCAATGACAAATGCAAAAATGAAACTACCCCTGTTTAAATGAATTGTTGTTACGAAAATTAGTTGGCAGTGATTTTCAAAAGGGTTCATTGTCCCCCTAAAACTAATTCCTAATATCCTTTCTTTTCCCTAATTCCCAAGTTACCAATTCCCTCTCCCTTCCATTGTAACATAATCACAACAATCCCCTCTCCCTTCCTCTTGCAGTCAAATACCCTAACTCCCTGTTTCCCAAAGCATCAAATGCCCAGTCCAAAAGTTATAAAAAACAGAGTATGCTCCTCAAGGACATGCAAAAGCAAAATGAAATGAGCTGCATGTTATTTGTACATAAGTGATGCTGCCCTATCCCCCTATGCCCATGACATCCTCCCCTCCATCATGAAGATTTTCATTGTCCTTTCCCTTGATGCTTAAAAAACACAGTTTCCCTAAATAAAGTATTGATTTGCAAATGTTGAAAGATGGAATGACATGTTTAACATTATGTGATGTTTTCCTTCAGAATTCCCTGCTTATATATATATATTTTCCCTTTCCTATATGTAAGTTCCCTCCCCTAACATATCCCTCATGATGTTTCCCCTTGATAACAGCATACTTCACAGCATTTTGCAGGCAGGGCAGCGGTCATTTTGACTGGTTTATTCCACCTTGCTCAATAAGACCATGTCAACTACTGAGACTAATGAGCAAGGTGATGACCGATCATCATCTACTGAGATTGAGACACAGCGGAGGCCTCGTAGGGGAGGCAAGGGTGGTCACCACAAGAGGGAAGAGCCCACATCATTGACGAAGTTGCAGGCTTGCCCATTTGCAGTATCTTGTTTTCAACACATGGCTTGTTATCAGTTTTGTGAGAGGCTGTCACACATTCAGCATCACAGAGAGTTGGCCCGGTTGTTTGTCCTACATCTCCATGATAGGCAGGTCACCCTTGCAGGGGTGAATTTTGTATTTTCTCCAGAGGCTATCACAGATGCTACTGGGATACCCAATGTGGGTGAGGTGTGGCCGAAGCGCAAGTGGCTGGACCTAGTATACTACGAGCCATATGTCAGGTCTACCTATGTGCATAACTTGTCAAGGAACTTTCCTATCAAGTTCCTCCGAGCAGAGTATATAGATATCATGAGACTCATTATGCACTACCTCACATGCGAGGGGATATTCTCACGAGTATTTTCTTGTCATATCCGCATGATGATGCACTTCACTAGAGTGAGGATGATGAACATCTCAGCATACTTATTTCACGACACTCAGAGGATGGCCACTATCTTTCGGAGACAGACCCCAGCACAGCAGCTTCGGAGCCTATGCCATCATGGTCTTATTCAGCTAGTAGTTTCCCATCAGCTGAGCCAGCAGGGCATTCCTTGGGCAGATTTCATCTCCCGACATTTTTTCACACAGCCACATCCAGGGCCGGAGGCAGTTCATGAGGAGGGAGGGCCATCACATCAGCCCAAGACCAGCATTCCTAGACACATGGCTTCTTCTCCTCGGGTCACATATTAGAGAGGTCATAGGACCTTATTTGCAGCAGCTCGACGAGTACTTTCTCCACAGCAGGTGGAAGGGGTCTCGTCATCATCTTCAGAGCAGCGAGTGTTATCTCCACACCAGGTGGAAGGGGCCTCGCTTTCTTCATCGGCACAAGCAGTACAAGAGGGAAAGCAGCCCATGATTGAGGATGAGGCAGTTGGCGAGGCACATGATGATTTCACTGGTCGTGATGCCCGCTCTCCCCCTTCAAATTTTTATGAGATTATCAGGCAGAGAGAGGAGGAGAACCTCATGTTGCAGAAAAAGCTCCAAATGGCTCAATGGACCATCACTTATCTAGAACAGCGCACCAAACAATTAGAAGAAGAAAAAGAACTTGATGAGCTATGGAGGATCCGCAGTGATCGAACTTTGAACCGTAGGAGGCCCGGTGACCCATTGCCTGCTGATCGGGAGTCCATGCTTATTAGTGTGAATGCACATTTGGAGAGATTGTTGGAAAAGGCAAATCGTGACAAAGAGCTGCTACGCAACATGAAAACACACTATTGGGCAAGATTGCATGTTTGCAAGGCTAGAATGAAAATTCTCCAACAAAAGCTATCAGAGGCCCGGAAGAAGAAGAAAAGGAAAAATCCACTCCCCATCTTGGCTGAGGCATCCCTCACTCATCATGGTACTGATCAGCCTTGATCTAGCATCAAAATCTGAAAATTTGAGAATTTTGGAGCATTTTGCAAATTTTTGGTAAAATTACAGGTTTTTCCCGTGAAATGGTCTCACCCCAAGCGAGACCATTTTGGAGGACTGCTCAGAATTTTGAAAACTTGGCATTTTTGGAAAGGGCATGCAAAGAGAAAAATTACCAATACTTGGGAGAAGCCCGATTTTGAGATTTGAGCCTCCAAAAGCTCAAAATACATCAAAAAAATGACTTTCTGCCCACTTTTTGAGTTACAGAAAGTGACCTTGGGAGAAATGGTTTTTGAGGGGGAAAAACAACTCCAAATTAAGAAATTCCACTTGAGATGGAAAGTAGACAGCCAAGCTTTCCAATGAGCCATCTTGCACTTGATTTGGACCAGTGGAACCCACTCAAAAGTTGCAGCAAAGGGGCGCGACCATTTGCACAGGGGGCGCGACCATTCGCGCCAGCTTT
>APFE031407018.1:0-16471 GCA_000404065.3 Pinus taeda
ATGTGTGTATCAATCAACAACTCAAATAGTTAGTAGTACAGAGAAGGATCAAGCTCCCCTGGTGGACCAAAATATTCCATTGGCAAATTCAAATCTCAAACAAACAATAGAGAATCCATTTGTCTAACATATTTTCAAAAGATCCCGTAATTTTATGAACAGGAGTATTATATATGCAATTCAACCACTCTTGCAACAATTTCCTTTTCACTTTCCTATTTTTCTCTTTTTCAAAATGAGTATTTTCTAATATTGATTCCTTCAATATTTATATCGAAACTATGTTCAAAACAATGAAAATAAAAAAGGTCATTAAGGAATTCAACTTGTGTATGCATAGAAAAAGGGAAAATTCGGAACGGAAAGAAACATTAGATACTCCAAACAGACCATTATTAACAGGACTAGTGCTTGGACTTCCCACAACAAAATAAGGAATGATGCCTAGATATGTTTTAATGTTTAGAAAAATAGCTACAACAATAGAAAAAGAAAAATTCACCAACATTATGTCTCAGTTTGATCTCCTCTCAAGGACCAGAAAGGTTTGTCCCTTTCTAAGGATACCTTTTCTCTTCCATGTGTTCCATTTGGTACTTCACTAATTGCAATGTATAAATGATATTATAATTTTGGATGATCCTTAAAGCCAACTGTGCCTCCACAACTCCACCACCTCCTGATGTGACCTAAAAATACGACTAAAGGATAGGGGATATGTTTCATAATCCACTTCATTTAGGTATTCCATGTGACTAAGGAATGATAAATACCACAACCTATGTAACAAGTTGTTGTGCATAAATTTGACTTCTTCATTAACTATCGGGAAAAATTCACAACTCTGTAACAACTGTTGAGCACAAAATGAAACTTAGATTACAATAATTCACATGCATATGTGTAGAAATAGTATTCTATATCAACTGTTTGGCCATGAGAACAAAAGAGACCCTTTACATAAATTGCTACAGACAAAAAATGGCATATTTGTCCTTCCAATCAAAATTTTTAGGCATGGAAAATGTAGATCGGACCTGCATAACATTTAGTTGGGCATGAATTAAGAATGTCTAGGATTAAAACTGACAGCTCACATGAACACAATTCAAACCATTCATCAAATTGTGGGGAACAATAATATGAATCAAATATTCACTCTAAAGGATTCAAAATCAAATTTCTAAACATACTAAAATCTTCCCCTTTAATAATCTAGACTCAAACCAAGAAAAACCATGAGATACCTCTTATTTCTAGTTTTGTACTTTGGATTGTGAAGCCACTCCTCTTTCTCAATTGACAATATTTTCCATTTTTCCTTTTAACATAAACCATTACTACAGCAGAATCTAGCACAAAGTCTATCCCATGGATGGATCTTGCCAACATATAGATATAGATCTAAAATAGGGATTCACAGATCCTGAAGGTGGAATGAATTGATAAGCTAAGTTAGATTAATATTAGTGTATCTCTAAAATTTGTGTATATGATATAACTTATATAGATATTTATAAAGTGTATTGTAAAATTTTGTGTAGGGTATGACATCATATTTCAACCCTCATACACCTACTTAACCTACATATCCAATAAAATGACCTGCACTAAACTAACTTACATTAGCTACTAGTTCTTGGAATCACTTTTCAAGGCATCACAAGTCTGAGAATGAACCCTTCTCCAAGAGAGAAAAAGGTGTGTGATGTTTACATAAACCAATTTTCTCATTATTACCCAAACTAGTAACATCTGAACATAATAAAATGATCTAACTAAATTTAATATCAATGAAAATTATAGACTTGCATATTAATAACACGTGTGCCTAGTGGAAGTGCCACTGTAATAGCCCTAGTGAAAATTTCATGTAATAAAAGTTAATAAAGGAAAAATAATACCACGGTTAAGGGACACTTTTTCCATGCTAAATGTTGGGCAAAGATATCCTAGTCCACATCATTGTATGTGTTTCTTGGCTAAGGAAGTTGGAAAAGGATAAGGCAAAGGAATTAAAGAGGTAAAAATGCATTTTTGGCACATTTATTTATGAAAATAAAGGAAATTAGGAGAAAAGTAAGGTGACAGGTCATAGGTTGCATGTGAGGAGGAAATTGAAGGAAAATAATGGAAAATGAAGAAAATAGAGGCCTCATTCATAAAAAGGCTTCTGAGGATCAATTGGTCACCTTTTGTCCGTTCAATTTTGGAGCTCTCTCACTATTCTCTCTCTCTCATTCTTGGTCACTTAGAGTTTTCTTGGAGCACTCTAGCTTTGGATCAAGGAAGGAAAAGCAAGCAAATTGAAAGAAAGGAAAGAAAGGATCAAGGAAGAAAAGTAGGATCAACTAACATCAATAGGAATACTTCTAGGTAACCTCTTGCATGTGTGATTTCCTAGCTGGTTTGGACATGCAAGTATTTTCATATTGGTCTATGGTTCTCTTGTTGTTGGTGGCATGGTTTTGTCAGGTTATGATAGTGGCTTTCATCCTAACCTTTACCTTTTCTGGATACCATGGTTTTGGGATGTTTATTTCATCTTTTAACCTTTGGTTTGCTAAATGGATTTCGAAATCCAGGGCAAAGGTGGTCTCAAATTTAATTCCCAAAGGCCTAGGAATCCCTTGACTAGTTTTAGTGGGATAGGCAGTAGAGCCCGAGGGATAAGTCTCGGGTTAGGGCCTAGTGATTTGGGTTTGGATTTCAATAAAGACTGAGAGACTGGTCTTGGTTTAGGACCTAGTGATCTAGGATTTGGTTGCGATAAAGCTTGAGATACAACAAGATGGAAAATTCCTCAAGGATAGTGATGGATTTCAAATGGAATTCCATGTTGGGTTTGACGGTAATGAGAGCATCGATTTTGGTGTGGTCATGGTTTGATGAGACTGGAGGTGGTTTAGGCTCTAGATTCCCTTGGTTTTTGTTGGATTGGTTGTTCTTTGAGATCCCGCATTCATGCTTGGAATATGGCATGGGGGTGACTGGCTGAAAGAGAGATTTGGTTCAGCCATGTCTATGGTCAGGTGCTACATGGAAGTCCCGAACTTGTTTGGATTTGCCTATGAGTAATAAAATCTAAGTTCTCTTAATTTTTCCTTGGTTTATATGTGTATTTAATTGTTGTCATATCTATGATATTTATATAGTTTTATGATGGTTATAATCATGGTTAAATGACTAGTTCATGTCAAGTTTATTTCATGTATTTACTTGTAATTGTTAAATGGATTGATGCAAGACCTAATTGATGATATAATAGTTCAAAATGGAGAAGGAGGTGATCCTTCTGGTTATTTTTCATAAGTTCTTTCAATCATTTATGCTTTTTATTGTATCCTAGACCTATACGTTGCATTGATTCCAAGTGTTTGACAAAATGTCACTCCAGGTTGGGGATTCTTAGGCCTAGTCTTGAGGTTGGTTTTTGACTTATCAGCATTGTTATCATGTCTTTGATGGATTTTGAAGGTTGTAGCAAGTTTTGGGAAGTGGTCAGGATTTTGGGCTAGAAAAGTGGCTCAAAGCTTGGGTTCATTTGTGCAGGTCTACTAAGAAAAGTCCACTGTTGCTAGCACATAGGCCTATGAGAGTGACTTTGGGTTGCTAGATGTTGTCATGCCTATGTCATGAGAGAGACCAGGGGTTAAAAGGCTTAAATCATTAGTGGGACTCAGGGATAGGATGTCTAATTGGATTACATGTCTCCTTAAGGGTGTTGCTGCTAATGTGGATGAGGTTTTTTGATGCATTACATCAATTCCATTTCCTTAAGCTCACCAAGGAAGTTGAATCCCTTATATTAGTCTCTCTCATCGTATGTTTACCCCGTCTAGTAGGTTTCTTGGGTGGACCTTGGAGGAGGGGGTGTTATAGATTGGTATTAGAGTGTGGTTGTGCTCCCCATGGTAAAGGTGCCTAGTCATGCATGCATGTCGGTTATGTGTGTGTTTCTTACACCTGCATTCCACGTGCTTGTTGGATTGCATCTTGTTGATCGTGACTGTAGTAAGGTTGACATGAGGAACTTGATGTTATTTTATGGGATGCATCGTCAAAATTATATGAATAGTTTCATATGGTTATATTTCTCTTACATGTTGATTATATGTCACTTGACTACATCCTTGTATGCTAGGTGCATCCTTGAATGTTTTGATTACATGTATTAGTGTTACAGGTTGATTAGAAGAATTGATCACTTATGCTTGACTACATGCATTCATACATATGTTTAGTTGATTAGGCGTTACTTATGCATGTTGATAGTTGGATGTGGCAAGTGAAATGGATTAATGGTTGTTTTGATGCATGAGGTCATAGCATGCATTGTTGATATGGCCATGAATTGATGACAGGACCCTAGCTAGAATGTTGTTTATGCATTCATACAATTATTCGATATATGTATATATAATTTTACAATTATGCTATACATGTATCACGCTAATTTGATGATCTTTCTGAAAAGGTATCCTTCTCAAATTATGCTAAGGTAAGTTGGTTTATTGTTAATTGGTTTAGCTAACATAGTATGCCTTGCAGGAAAGAGATCATATGGCTAGAAAGGTGGTAGGCTACATAGAATCTCCCTATGGATTAGATGGGAAGTGTGATGTGGGGCACTCTGTTGACTTGGTAAACATATTGAGAAGCCTAAAGGAAGAAATAAGAAGTTGTAAAGTGGACAATGACAAAATCATGTAGGCAAAAGAGAAACAAGCAGAGGTGAATGTGATACTATTTCAAAGTTTGTTAGATTTGTAGCAATAGGGGCCACTTCAGATCAGCCATGGACATGACGATAGAACTAATGGGTCATATGGCAATAGGTCTCCTAGTAGACATAGTTTGGATAGATCTGACATGATTAGAGATGTCATAATGTTGAACACTCTAGATAGGAGAGGTGTTTGACACAGGTACTATTCTAGTTCTAGTTCTAATAAGCATCATGATTGTCATCGTTATCATCCTTACAGGAGAAGTGATAGGGGATACTTGTCAGATGAGTTTAGTAAGGAAAAGCCACTTACCTTTTATGGAGAGATGAATAAATCATAGGATGCAGAGGCATGTTTTTTGGGTATGAATAAATTGTTTTGATTTCATGATTATTCAAACATGAAAGAAAAGATAGCCACTTTCAGTCTCAAAGGTAAAGCGGATATTTGGTGGGAAGACATGAAGAATGTCAAATTTATACATGAGGAGGATTTGACTTGGCATGCATATGAAAGTCTCTTCAAGAAGAAGTACTTTTCTAAGAGGTACTATGATGATAGGGATAAGGAGTTTTATGAGTTGCGAATGGGTTCTATGACAAATGATGAGTATACTAGTAGTTTTTTGGAGTTGTTGAGATACCTACCTTACCTTTGGGACAAGAAGGACAAGATTTAGAGATTCATCAATGGACTACCAATTACATACAATGGCCTGATTGAGATCAATGAGCCTAGATTGTTGGAGGAGGCCATCCAAAATTTGAAGCATTGTGATGAGAAGTCGAAGCGCAAAGTTGAGACTAAGCATCACTTGAAAATAAATGAGAAAGCTAAAGGAAAATGACCACCAAAGATAGGAATAACTCAAGATGCAAGTGAGAAAGAAAATTTAGTTCCTTATAAGAGATTCAATACATCAAAGGAGGGACATGGAGAGCAGCAGGCTAGAGGCGGTGGTAGAGAACCATTATAGTGTTGGATATGTGGTAAGGATCATCGTAAGAAGGATTACCCACAATATCAGAGTGATGGTAGACCCCATATCTATGGTTATGAGGAGGCAGATACATTTGGGATGTTGCTCATAGAATTCCTAGGATCTATGCAGTTGTGGACAATAGGCAAGAAAATCATCAAGAATCAATCATTAAGATGGATAATAACCTTTTTGGTCAAGTTGTTTCTATTTTGATTGATCCTGGATCTAACTATAGTTATATCAATCTTGACCTAGTGGATAAGTGTGGTTTGAGGAGAGAAGTGCATGCAAAATCTTGGTTGGTATAGTTGGCTACAGGTATAAAGAATCGATTTCACCATTGGGTAAGAACTTGTGAATTTGAGCCAAATGGTATGCCTACACCAACACATTTGAATGTATTTCCATAGGGATCATATAATATGCTTTTGGGTATGGATTGGCTATACCTCCACAAAACCAAAGTGGATTTCTCCGATAAGGCCATTGAGTGTGTGGATGATAGTGGGGAAAGATGAATTTGTATGGGAAGAAGAAGCTTACATGAGTGATGATGGTTACCACTATGCAAGCTAGGTGTAGTTGTAGAAAAGGTTGTGTGATGTTTGGAGTACACATTTCTAGTGACAAGGGTAAGGAGGTTTAGGATACCGATGTGTTGAGTGGGTACCAAGTTTTACATGAATTTCAAGATGTATTCCCTGAGGACATTACAGAGTTGCCACCTCAGAAGGAGGCAAACTTTTCTATTGAGTTGGTGCTAGAGAAATTCGTGACATCAAAACCACCTTATAGGATGAGCACACCTGAATTGGTTGATTTAAAGTTGCATCCGAAGGAAATGTCTGACAATGGGTACATTAGGCCGAGTGTATCATCTTGGGCTATGCCAATGTTATTCGTGAAGAAGAAATACGATACTCATAAATTGTGAATTGATTACATGCAACTAAGCAAGGTAATGATCAAGATCAGGTACCCATTGTTCAGGATCAATGATTTGCTTGATCAGCCAAATAGAGCAACAGTGTTCTCTATGATCGAGCTGAGATCCGGATACCATCAGGTATGCATCAAGGAAGTAGATATCTTCAAGACTGCATTCATGACTAAGTATGGGCATTGTGAGTTTGTTATTGTTGTGTTTGGTTTCACTAATTCTACAACTACATTTATGTGTTTGTTGAACAGTGTGTTGCATCCTTATCTGGACAAGTTTATTATTGTATTCATTGATGACATACTGGTATATTCTAAGGATGAGGAAGAGCATGCCATGCATTTAGTAGCAGTGTTGATATTGCTAAGAGAGAATGAGTTGTATGCTAAAATTAGCAAGTGCAACTTCTTCCAAATGAAGTTACATTACTTTAGGCATGTTGTCTCCGAAGATGGCATAGCAGCGGATCCAAAAAATATAAGGGCCATCATGGAGTGGGCATCTCCTAAGAATGTGGATGAGATGAGATCATTTATGGGATTGGTAGGTTGCTATAGGAGGTTCATCACGAACTTCTCACACATTTCATTTCCTATCACCTCATTGCAGTGGAAAGTTAAGACATTTGAATGGACAGAAGAATGTGAGTCTAGTTTTGAGCATCTTAAGAAATTTTTTACGCATGCACAAGTGTTAAAGATTGTAGATCCGGACAAGGAGTTTGCAGTATTTACAGATGCTTGCATGAGGGGAATTTGTGGAGTTCTCATGTAAGAAGGATAGGTAGTGTGCTATGAGTCATGAAAACTGAATGAGCACGAGTAGAATAATCCAATGCATGATCTTGAGCTAGCAGTTATTATAAATGCATTGAATATGTGGAGGCACTATCTTCTTTGTAGGAGGTTTACATCTATGAGCGAACACAGTGGGTATAAGTATTTGTTTGATCAGTCGAATCTAAATGATAGGAATGCTAGATGGTTTTCTACCCTTAGTGAGTTCGACTTCGAGATCATATACATCAAAGGGAAGGAGAATCAGGTTGTGGATGCTCTTAGTAGGAAGGTACAGGTAAATAATATAGCAGCTATGAGCTCTTATGGGACAAAGTTACAAGATAAGATCTTGTAGTCATGTCAACGAGATGAAAAATACATGGAGATTATGCACAGGTATAGCAGATAATAGGTACATGTACAGATACAGTTGCAGGTGACTGGGACTATCATCTCATGGAAGATGGTTTGGTGAGATTTAGAGACAAGATCTATGTGTCAAATTGTAGTGAGCTTAAGAATCTTGTCTTGGGGGAGTTTCATGCTATGCAATACTTGGGTCGTCCAGCATATTAGAAGACGTTGACAGTGGTAAAGAAGTTCTACTATCGACCAAATTTGAAGAAGGAAATGGAAGAGTTTGTGTCTAGATGTTTAGATTGTCAGAAGGTAAAGGTGGAATGTAAGCATTGAGGTGGTTTGCTACAACCTATAGATATTCTGGAATGGAAAAGGGAGGTAATTTCTATGGATTTCATTATAGGTCTTCCAAGGATAGTGAGGCAGCATGATTCTATTATGGTCATGGTTTGTAGGTTGAGCAAGGTAGCTGAGTTCATTCCAGTTAAGACTAAATATTCATGTAGTGAGGTAGCACAAGTGTTCATCGGAGAGATAGTGAGACTGCATGGTGTTCTAAAGAATATTGTGTCAGATAGGGATGCAAAGTTCACTGCCAAATTTTGGAAGGATCTATTTGCAAGTTTGGGTACTATTGAGCTGTACAACAACCCCCCATTTCATAAAAATTTTCTTTTTAACTATGATATGAAATGGGTCCCTTTTAAATATAGATGTGTGAATAAAATTGGTATCAACTCATCCTTCATCAAAAGGTCCAAAGGAAATGATATATTATAAACCTTTTGTACAAATATAAATTGGTCTTATGAAATAAATATATAATTCTTTATTATTGTAATAAAGCGATCGCATATCACAACAACAAGGAATACATAATGCAAAGACCCATTGGTTTACCCCGATCCGAAAAGTGAATAAATATCAGTTATCGGGAAAGGCAAGTAAGTATAACAAATGGCCTTCCCACTATTTCTCCGATGCGATATCACTATTGGGAATCGGGGGATGTAGCGCACCACACGTTAAAGACACCTTTAAAACCTCCTGATGTGATAAGGTGTATCGCCATCGGGGATTGGGGATTTTGCAATGACACAAATATTACTACCTAAGCATTTCTCCAATTACGATCCGATAAAGAAAGGCGCGTGTTTCAAAATAGATCGAAAAGGCTTACATGCATTATTTTAAGATTATTATTAAAAGCCTTCCCGTTCCTGATAGCGATTTACTTGTGATTATCCGCCAAAAACTCAAGTCATGCTTGAATGAATCATTCGGCATACAACCGATATGGTGGGTCTTTAAAATGATTGACAAGTTAAAGTGGCCAATTAATGAAGTAGTTATGCTGAGATCTCCCATGAGATTCTATCTATGGCAGTATTATTTTAATCTATCATTATTTTTTAATTGATATAACTCTTTCATATTGGCTCGCACCACCCATTCTTTGTATTACGTTCATCTTATTCCTTGCGCAAAACTCTGCCGAAGCAACAAATTCAAGCCAAATGGGGAAGAAATCCAAGAGATTTGTGGCAACATCAGCTCCCACAGTAACAGGGCAATCTACCATTGATCCAAGACTAAGCAAGAAGCGATTGATTTGAGACACTACTTGTCTTGGCCTCGGCAACACAAGCTGGCAAAGCATATATAATCTAATTGAAACTGAAGAGCCTGAAACGGTATCGGTGCAAGCTACTGCAGATTCAACTAGAAAGTCAGAGCCTTCCCTGAAGGACTTAGCTGACTCATATCTACATCGAATACCAGCTCAAGAAAAAATTCTTCCATATACAAATGTAGTGCGATGGGCAATAGAGGAAATCCTTGTTATGAATAGAACATTCTGCACAGTCGACGGAAGAGTCTTCGGCTCGTTGCAACCTGATGATTTAAGAAAAATGTATCACTTGCCTGAACCACAAAAGAAATACAATAAAGCATTTATGGAGAAGTTCACAAGTGAGAATGAAACTGAATCTGCCCCAATTTGGGAATGGAGATAGAACCCTGCAAGGCACAAACATGAATCTTCAGGTAAGTACTTTGTAGATTCATTATGTCCTCCTTACTGTTATGCCGGGCAATGATGTGTAGGATTTGGGGATTACATGATTCTGCAAAATTCACGATTGAAATGGTTCCTTTAATGGAAGCGGCAGTTAACAGTGAGATAATGGATTGGGGAAATATATTTTTAGATAAGTTAGCCACTGCTATTCTTGAGTTTAGAAATAAAACCTGCATGACCGATAGGTATATTCCTCCATTTTATTTTAGTGCTTATATTTTAGATACTCTTTGTTTCAACTCTAAATTTCCTGTACTGGGGTGGAGATGGACTCCACAAGACCCCATGCCAATTCACATTTATCACCAAAAGTTGTGGAAAGCACACTATAAGGACCACCTGTATCAAATTTGTAATGGTTTTATGTTGCCTATTTACCGTGTCATTTTTGACAAGCCTACCCTACAGATTTCTTCACAACCAGAGATTGACCTAACTGCTCTAGGAAGCTGGTTTGGGGAGGATAATTTCACATACATAAGGGTTTTTGGTAGCCTTGCGAGGCCTCATGCCCCTCCTCTGTACATAACCGACACGCTATTGGCCCAAGAATTAGCCTATCAAATTACAACCGCAGGAACATCCAAGACTCTGAGGATTTCAAAAAAGCAGGCTTGGCCTACTTTTCCTCTGAGATGTGGTTTTTATATTTTGCATGACTACAAGCATGGGGAGAAGGAAACAGAGAAAATAAACATGCTAAATCTTGCTACCATTCCTAATAGGCAATTCGACCCAAGGAAAGTTGTCTACAAAGTGCCTGAACAGGCCAAACTCACAAGGTTTGATCATAAGGAAGATGATTTTGATGACTTATTTTCTTCGGCAGAGTCATTATTCCAAGTCCAAGCACTAGCCAAAATGAGATATAACGATGAAGGGCTAGTAGAGTTCAATAAACTCAGAGAATAGAGGTTGTGAACTCTACCTTTGGACTTATTAGCTACTGCCCCGACAACACAATCAAGCGGGCCCGAACAACAACTTATTGACAAACCTCTTGCTGCATCAAAGATTCTCGAGAAAGAGCAAGAGAAAGAATAAGAAAAAGTGCAGGAGAAAGAGCACGAGAAAGAGCACGAGGAAAAGCAGAAAAGGGAGCAAGATAAGGGCAACGAAAATGTCAATGTGCATACCCAGATTGATCCGAAACTACTCCAAGAATGGCAGCAATTTGACTCCAACATAAGCAATCTGGAAGGTCCAAAAAGTGCCGATACACCCAAAGCAACAGATACACAGGATACAACATCAACAAAGGTTCCAAATGAAGGAACCAATAGCCTACCCCCTAGCACAGATTTAGAAATAACTCCAAAAGATCCCTCTGATCAAATCATTTTGCAGGTGGAGGACATACCTCCATTAGATGTCTTTTACAGTCCAAAACACAGGATTGTAGTGAAAAGACAGCGAAAAAGGAGAAGACTTGATCAACCTTCCCTGTTTCCAGAGCAAACAAAGACAACTAATGTAGTTTGGAAAGAAGAGTTTGAACCTTCCGATGACCTAACGAAGCTTTCTCAGTATGCCAGAGCTTATTCAGCAGCCACTATGGAAAAGGCATCGGAAGTGAGTAATCTTCTTAAAGAAAAAGACCAAGCAATTGTTTTATTGCAAACACATCTGTCCGAAGCACAACGGAAAGTTGAATAGTTGGAACAACAATTATCAACACAACAACAATTAGATAATAAATTGAATAACCAATTACTTGAAGAAAAATAGAGAATAGAGTCAAGCACAATACAAAAGCAGAAAGAATTATCAGAAGCATTGGCAAGGTTAAAGACAATCACTCATCTGTCACTTCAAGTAGAGAAGTTCAAGAGTCTTCCACAACCTGCCAATTTCAGAGCAGAAGCGCTACAAATTAACAAGGCATTGGTGACACAGTTAAGACTGTTATGTAATAATATTTCTCAGGTTGAGCCCCTTTGTGATATAATGTCATGAATAGTTGACAAATCAGTTGATGCTAGATAGGATTTGGAGTAGGCTGACGAGACCTTGACAAATTTTCTTGCTTGGCAAGACACCAATGAGAGGCAGGCAACAAATCTACCCAAAATCCTAAAATCACACAAGGAGATCGTATTCTTAGAATGGTAGTCATAGCTGATGAAAGCAGAGAGAGAAGTTTCTAGATGTAGATTATCTACAAGTAACTTAATTGAGTTAATCAATAACACTCTCTATCTGTCTAATATGAATTTCACAATGTACCCCAGGTAAATTGCTGTCAGCTAAGACATTGGAGCAAGCATGCAATCAAGAGTTGGAGAAGAATGGAAGGTTAATCGCAGGCATCCAAAAGTTTAACTTGGGATACCTATTGGTTTTTCTTAGTAAAACCATACAAGTAGAGGGCCGCCCTCAAGTGTTTAACTGATGTGATCGGTTGTATCATCTCCGAAATACATGATGCCACATACTCAGCTCAGCTCCATTCTCATCTCAGTTGCCCTCTAGAATTGGAACCGATGCTTGCAATCTGCCAACTCAGATCAAAGGGAGAATAGCCGAAATGATGAATCATGCTGCCGACTACCAACAAACCTGTTGTGGAGAAGATATTTAAGATTTAGTTGTACCAATTTAATAGCATTTTATTTTTGTAGTTAGTTAGTTTAATTAGTATTTATAGACCCTTTCATGCATTTAGAAAGGGTCCTCAGTTTTTGTATAAGACTCAAACCTAGAAGTTGCACTATTGTGCTTCCGGTATATTTTTTATAAAGACTGGGCCAATATTCCAAATTCTAACGAAGAAAGCTTTTATGGGATGTGCACTATTGCCTTGATGTGAAAGTATCTCTATGTTGGAAAAAGGAATTCGAATGCGATTGATATCGAGAATGATTTATAGCACATATGGTACTATTATCTATGATCTAGTTTCATTATTTTATGTGAATCTTCATTTGATTACTCTTGCTATGATTGGATATATGTATGTGTTTTCAACAACACTCCTTATATTTTTCACTATTGGATGTTTAAGGAATGTTATTCTTTTAGTCATATATGTATCAGTCATATATAAAGGATAAGTGTAATAATGTTTTATTGATTACTTTGTTCAACTATTTGAACAGAGTAATTATTATATGAATGAATGTCTTTGTTTACCAAATAGAGTCATCTATATGCTTGTTTGTGGATAAAGATTATCAAACATTACACTAAAAATAGAAATTTCCCGGGATAGGATATTTATTCATATTTTTACTTTTAGATTAAATCATTCATCCATTACCATTTTATTAGAAAACCACTCATTTATCCATCGCCTTTTTATTCATCATTGGGAAACTGGTCCCATTATTTCCAGTCGGAGCCACCACACTAATCGGAAAAGGAGCTGCATTAAGGTCCGGACCGGGTGGTTTTCCCCGATGTTGTTGCAGCGATTTTCGAGGCATCAATACCACCCTTACTTTGACAATGTAATGTTGGTTGTAGAAGATCTACCCCTAGTCCACGGATCATGGGATTGTATAAATAGAGCGAAGCTCTAAGTAGTTAAAACAATGAAGAACATCTAATAATTTAGAGATGGAATAAGGATGTATGCGAGATAGCTCTGAAGTGTAGAGTCTAGTTTTGTGTAATAGCATAGGTAGAGGCTCTGCAGCTGAGTGCACAGAGGCCTAGTAGTCCACAGCTGAGTGCGCGGACCCCTACAACTGAGTGCGCAGGGTGAGTCGAGTCTGTAACCATCTGGAAGTATTAATAAAGATAAGTTTCTATCAATTCTATGTATTTATTTCCTATTTGTGCATTCGTTATATTGGGTATGAATTTCACTTTTAATGCTTATATGATGCGTGATTGTATATAACTGCATTGGTTAAGTGAACGCAAGTTAGAATATTTTTTTACGTGAAGATAATTAAGGTCTATTAATAAGAGAAGTAAGATACTTGGCGTAGTTTGGGAAACATCACAGGTTGCTACCGTGGCGGCGCGAAAGCATCTCAACCCCTAGTTAGGGCTATGCGAAAGCCAATTGTAACACTTCACGAAGGTACTAAAGGGCGAAATAGGGTGCGAAGGCAAGGTCTAGTTGGAATAACCTGACATCACATCCATCTAAAGGGTGCGGAAACTTGTTTCCAGCATCCCCCCATACTACTTCGAGTGAGACTTCAGTCCGCGCTTCACGGGCTAATGCCGAAAGGGCCAGTAGTGTAGGGATTTGTTTGCCTAAATAACTCTAAACCTGGGTTAGGCCCCCATAATCCAACACCTTCACACGAAGCTGGGTATCAAGGAGATTGAGCAGCATTTAGCACTCAAGTACTTATCCTAAAATTAAATTTAGGCATGTCTCTTTGCAAATTAAATTTAAAGTTACATTAAATTTTCTTTCATTCAATTTAAAAATTATTTTTTCTTTCTTTTAACTTGTGTATTTGGGGAATACCACTCGCAGCGACCCAAAAATCAATGAGTGTCATATAAATTTATGTGATACACTATCATTTTGACATTATTGCTTATACAACTTGATACTGCAATGGATAGTTTTTATCATTTCCCCATAAGAATTATGAGGGGTAGTTGGCTTGTAAAGTATTACTCACACCAAAATCTTTAGCAATTATAAATTTGGATTTGGGGTCATGAATGATACCTTTGCAATTTATGGACCATATTGGGTATAATATTTATGTATACATGATAACAGTATCTTGCACTCCTTATTTTGGTGTCATTATTTATGAGCCGTCTTTGGCCTATGATGGTTCTATATGTGATGTCCATAATAATTATAAATATTACCACTACATCGAGATATCTCATGATTGGTGTTTAAGGGATCCTCTTTTCAACAACTCTATCTTTCCAATCATTGCTTTTTTTCATTCTAAAAAAAATTGTTCTAGATGCTTAAATAAAATTGTTGATTCTCATTGCTATTTTCATCAGACGAATGCATGTAAATGGATACATATGAACATAGATATATCTACACTGAAATATGGATATTTAACCACTTCATTCTATTTAGGAATAAATGTCATAATATGAACATATTCTTGACATTTTGTTACTTTGTTCCATATTCAATTCTCTAGGTTTCTATTGAATCTAAAAAGAAAATATGTTCAATCATCTTCTTTATCCATATGAAATCTCCACTAGATAATGAAAAGAACAATTACAAAAAGTGGGTGATATATGATGAACTTATCTGATCAATCATTTCATATTAATATTATCCTTATAATTATATATGTTGTGAATCATCACACATGCATAGAAAATGTGAGAGATGTAATTTATAGGGAATTACCACACTAAAAACGTTTTCAATCCAAAAGTTGGGTTTTAAGTGCAAATATATGACTTATGTGTTAGCATCCTTTAGAGGAAAGGCATGCCTTTTACATCCTCTTTAGCCTCTTCATGTTGTGTATATGATACCCAACTCCTACATTAAAATATCTCATAATTGTTCCCTATATGAAAAACCAACAAAATTGGTCCTACATATATAACAATTGTGAAACAAATCTTGTATATAATACACATACTACTCCATTAGAATATCTCATAATTGGTTCCTATATGATATCCAATTACTACATTAGCATATCTCACAATTATACATTGCTCTTATCAAAAGTTTTCATATTTAAGTATCAAAAATTATGAAAGTGTAAATAAAATTTTGGGAGATTTCTATATGACATCCAACTACTACATTAACATATCTCATAATTGGTTCTTCTATGAAAACCAACAAAATTGGTCATATATATATAACAATTGTGGAAAAAATATTAAATACTTGATATTTCATTAATATAACCCATAATTGATCTCTATGATATTCAACAACAATTATGAAACAAATATTAAATACTTGATATTTCATTAATATAATCCATAATTGGTCTCTATGATATTCAATTACTACATTATAATATCTCATAACTAGTCATCACTTGTATCGAAAGCTTTCTTATATAAGAAATAAGAAGAGTTATGAAAGTGTAAATAAGATTTGAAAGACTCCATGTGTTGTGTATGATTCAAATAGTTCAACTATGACATATTTCATGATTGAGATGTAATCTCACACTAATGTTTTCCACCTTTATTTCCACATTAAAATATCTCATAATTGATCTCTATGTGATATCCAACAACTACATTAATATTTTTCATAATTAGACACCATTTGCATCAAACGTTTTATTATCTAAGGATTAAAAGGCACTATTGAATTGATGAATTGTGAAAATGTGGGCCAACTAAATAATATTTAAAAAGATTTGATGCGTTGCCTATGATTTAAATTTCTCCTTTGACATATCCCATAATTGAGATGTACTAATATTCTCCACCTTCCTTTTTTCCATGTTTTTGTGGGAGGCGTTTGGGTTTGGGACAAGAAACCTTATCATCAAAATCAAAAGGTTGTGAAAGTATGTAGCAATCTAACAAAAAGTACAAAAAAGGTCTATATGGGGTTCATGACTATAACTTAATTAAATTCTAGTGAATTTTGAGATATAAGTTTCCATATATATATAATGGCATGTTCTCTGATTTTAGCATTATTTTTATGGTTTCATATATTAA
>APFE031407029.1:8046-25019 GCA_000404065.3 Pinus taeda
ATTAGACCAAGTAAAAGCCGAATGTTTCACAACTCAAGAAAGTGATCATTCAACTAAGATGCTGTGAAACAGCTCACAAGGGGCAACCATATAAGATTTATATAAGGGATCTGAACCTTGAACGGAAATAGAAACATTGCCACTTTACCATTGACATGGCGCCATTCAATTTACCCTCATTATGAGAGAACAGACCAATTATGAAGCAACAACTTAAAACCGTAAGAACGTTTAAGTTAGAGCCCACTAATCCCTTCTCCCTAGATGCTTCATTAGAATTTATTCTTCATACTTCATAAGCAAAACGTCTCAAAGCATCTGAGAATCCACAAATTGTTCAAGTGCAAATTTTATCAAACACATACCAAGTTGGAAATATTTCCTACAAAATACAGCTAATTACCTGAATTACCTGAGACAGCGGAAGTTTGAATGGTCCTCAATGTCTAAAAAATAGCACATGCACAAGATGTTGTCAAAAGCAACATAGCAGGGGTTCTCTAAAGAGACAGCACCCTAGTTTCTCAATATTTTAAACAATCGTTTAATCATTTTGAAGTGCACAAATGTCACTATGTGTGACAAGTTTCTTTATTAGGTGATCGGCTGACCCTCCCATTCAATGAAGTATGCCATCATAATTAGGTTCTATCTTTATTTTAGCCTGTGCACTCCTTGTTATAAAGGATAAAATATTAATGGGTTCAGTAGAAAGGATAACCCCTATACCCATTTATGAGAATGAAAGGCCATCTTTGGCATGAGTACTAATTTACCATATGGACACATGGATAGCAAAAAACGAAGATTTCGTTGTAACTTTGAGAGTATTCTATAGAATAGACGAAGCATCACTGTACAGGTTCTCTTAAATGTTCTCATAGCAGCAATAATTTTCACCGAGGATCAAATGGGCCTTGGATCCTCGTAAAACTTTTTGCTTGAAATTAATTAATGCTTATCTCGACACCAAGAGACAAACGATTATATAGCAAAATTTGCGACAGCGATTGATGCATATACGGAGGCCGTAACCCTTTTCCCAAATAATGCAATTTATTGGACAAATCGAGCACTTTCAATCAAATACCAGTTATTTAACTTTAAGACCGGTTTCGCATGGGAAACAATATAGTCATTTTGTAGGAAGCATGTGCACGGAATGATAACTGCGCTCTGTTGCACCATGTGCAGGGAAAATAGCGGCTCTTATCGAGGATCCCAATGTGAAACAACGTCACATAAAA
This sequence comes from Pinus taeda, assembly GCA_000404065.3. NCBI lineage: Eukaryota > Viridiplantae > Streptophyta > Pinopsida > Pinales > Pinaceae > Pinus > Pinus taeda. Next base: position 9,294 of record APFE031407029.1, read on the forward strand.
ACTGCAATTGAATCTGCAAAGAAAGCTGTTTTGCTTTCCCCTCAGTCTATTGAATTTGCCCACTTTTATGCACAACTACCTTTTGATACATCCAATGATAGCAAGGGTTATGAAGAGGTTGTTCAGGAATGCGAGAGAGCTCTTTCTATAGAAAATCAAGTGGATCCAGCAAAAGAAAGTCTTCAAAATGAAAGCCAAGATAGGCTTTTGACACCCCAGGCACGGATCAGTCATGTACAGCAGGAGCTCAGGTCACTGGTGCAAAAGTCTAATATTGCTTCACTCTCCACTTTGATGAAGAATTTAGGAAATGGTACAGGGGAGGAAAAGTTTCGGTTGATTCCAATGAGGAGACTTTCAGAGGATCCAGTGGAGCTGTGCCTGTTGCAGAACAGGCGGCCTAATGAGATTAAGAAAATGTTAAAACCCCTGAAGAACGTCGGAAAGAAATTGAAGTGCGGGTTACTGCAGCAAGATTACTGCAACAAAGGAATGATGTCCCAACATCAAATTCTGATGATAAATCAAATCAGCTTTCCACTGGGAAACACCGAGGAGAACGGAGGAAATGGAAAAATTCGCGAAAGCTCTCTAATTTGGCTTCCCCAGAAGACAAGATGGATCAAGTTAGGCCATATTGGTATACCATAGATGCTCAGAAGAGGCATAAGCTACTTGAAATTCGAGTGGAAGATCTCAAAGCTCATTGGTCATCAACCAAAAATAATTTAGCCTCAGAGCTCCTAAGCGAGACACTATCATTCGCTCAAGCAAATAAAACATATGCTTGGACAGAGGCCAGACATACGGAGCAATTTCCCACAAAATATGGCTAAAGTATGAATTAGCAAAAAGTGTATCAAGGAAGAGATAAACTTCGCTCTGATACCAAATGTAAGAAATCTACAGCGATTCTAAATATTTTCAAAGAATCTCAAAATTAAACTTAGAAGTCCAGGAATACCTCCAGCCATTGATGACTTTCTTGTTGCACAGTCCACTTACTTCTTCACTTCAATAGCACTCCAGCTACTTCAATCCAAGCAAAATAAAAAACACAGAAAATCTGAAGGCACTTCCAAGCTATGCTCTCTCAGCTAGATGGTGTAAACAACTGAAGGGGATTGAGATGCTATCTTGGGGACCAATCAGATGAATTTATAGCCAAGCTTCCATCAAGCTTCTAATGGCTATGTGTCAGCTGTTCCACAGATCAAGGTAGAGAACTCCAGATGGAGTAATGGACCACTTCAGAAGCTCCAACCAGAAAATTAATTAACTGCAGTTGATTTCCTTAATTTAAGGAAACTACTGCAGTTGGTTTCCTCAAATTAAGGAAAGTATGCAATTCAGTTCCATAACTGTAGGTTATAGTTGGAAGAATTAATTGAGCTTAACACAGTAGTCATAACGTATGCATTAAAGTCACAAATTCCATCAACGATTGGATTCTTATTTGGCAAATACAAGTGTGGTTATTTCTTTCAAAGGCTTGATGTGGAATTCAAGAGCTATGTATGGTAGTGGAAGTTGTGATTGCAGCCGCCAACCTAGTGCGATGTTCTTAGATTATCGAATAAACTATCTATTAAATATTAATATTTATGAAAATTAATAATGGGTAAAGTTTTCATATTGTAGGAGGACATGCAACACCTTTTGTATCCATTAGGTCATTAAAAGTTACATGCATTTGTTTGTGAAATTAAAAACCATATTTTTTAATTATATGTTTGGAGTACAATGTTTTTTTAACTTTTGATTATATAGTATAATATTATTTGCAATTTGAATTTGAATTTGAATTTATTAATATTTTGGTTTATTTATTATTGGTCAAATTGGGCGATCCTTTACTATTGCGCTAGGAAATCATTTTTGAGTACCTACAAGAACACTATTTTTCTATGTTTTAGTCACCATGACCAATTTCTGAAAACCTCTCATTTAAACCTAACTATCATGGTGGGTGGATATGAAGGAATCTTGGTCACCCTTCTTTCAAGATTTAAATATTTAATGGTTTTTGATTAATTTCAAAAAACAAAAAGAGGTTTTTGTTGGGTACAAGTTGATTTACAAAAACCTCTTTCAATTTTGCCACATGTATCATGGTTGGAAGATTTGAATGCATATTTCAATCTTCTTCTTTTTTTCAAAAACTTGCCACATTTAATTTTTTCTATTTTTAGAAAAATGTCTAGTCACTTTTCAATTGGAGAGTCATTTATCAATTCACATTAAAAACAAACTAAAGATGGATGAGGAGGCTTTTAGATCCATTTCTTTTCGATCTTGATATTTTTTTGATATTTTATCATATTTTGTAATTTTAATTTCCCCCAACATTGTTATAATACATGTAACTTCATCATCTTGACCATAAGCCTTGGCCTTGTTGATCCTTTCTACCTCCTCTCCATTGATCCATTTACTAACAAGTTTTTAATCGAACAAAAATTAACCTAACATGATGCAAAATTTATGTGTTTTGAATTCAATACCCACATAGAAAGTATTGATGTTGTTAGCACTATTTTTAACATTTTCAAAAGTTAATAAATCCTTTAAAAAAAAGTAAACTCTAGCTTAGTTTAGTTACTTTTGAAGTCTGAGGTGAAAGTCATTTTAAAACAATTTTAAATTAGTTTGGGCTATAAGTCAATAATTTTTATGGATAAAGAGATATTTTAAGATTTTGTACAAATTATTGACCAATCCAAATGTTAAAGATAATCCAAACTAAGTTTCATTTTTAAAGGCTATATAATTTTCATTTCGTAGGGGTGCTATGAAATCATTTTTCAACGCCTACAGGTCCACTACGAAATCATTTTTCATCACCTACAATAACACTTTTTTTCTCTGTTTTAGTCACTGTGTTCAAGCAGAGTTTCCGAATAGTTGGAAACGAATTCATGAAAACCAAAAGAAGTTTTTTGCAGGAATGGACCAATTTTTGAAAACCTCTCATTTAAACCTACCTATCATGGTTGGTGGATATGAAGGAATCTTTGCAACCCTTCGTCCAAGATTTAAATATTTAATGATTTTTTTGTTTTATTCATTAACTTTGGGCATGATTTTCTATAAAGTGGTGATGAATTTCAAAAAATCAAAAGAGGTTTTTGTTGGGAATGACATGATTTACAGAAAACTCTTTCAGTTTTGCAACATATATAATGTTTTGGAAGATTTGAATGCATATTTGAATCCCTTTTTTTTCTTCAAAAACTTGCCACATCTAATTTTTTCTATTTTTAGAAAAATGGTCAGTCAACTTTTAGTTGGAGAGCCATCTTATCAATTCAACTTGACAACAAAATAAACATGGAAGGAGAGGCTATTAGATCCATTTATTTTGGATCTTGATATTTGTTTGATACTCTATCATATTTTGTAATTTTAATTTCCCCAAACATTGTGGATCTGAGCTTGATATGTTATTCTATATAATACATGTAAAAGGAGGGTCCATGGGTTAGATTTTGAGGGAAAGTTAGCTATTGTCTATGTGTTTTTTCATGGGAGATAAGTGCAAAACTTTGGTTTTTTTTTTAAGTTTCAAATGGGATATCATTTTTTCATGGAAAAGTGGGGGAAAGGAGGGTCGATGAAAGGAAAAACAGAGTTTTGAATAGGGAAGTGAATTTTGAGAAGGTGGAACGAGAGGGTGTTGTGTCTAAGAACTCGAATACACTACGATTAAGGTATGGACATGGGTTAGGACGGAAATGGAACTTATGGATTTTGTATAGGGTTTCTTTGCACTAGAAAGCTACATAGGCGATTTCTAGTTGGTAGGGTGGTGTATTTAGTTGGGTGGTCACAAGAGGAACACTGCAACTGAGCCACCATAACAACATTGGGATATTCAATTAGGTGGTCATAGGAAGAACACTACTCTGAGCCATAGTAACCAAGTTTTTTTCTTGTTAAATTATATGAATTTCTTATGAATCAAATTTTTCTCATTTAAAATGTGTTTGTTAAATTTATGCTATTAAACATACTAATCATAAGTATGTTGTGAATGAAAAATAAAAACTAAGTATGCAACTGAAATAAACATAAAATGCTTTTTTTTTACCAAGTTTTTTTACAAGATTGAGACCCATAAAAGGGGATCTCAAATGTGGTATCTAAACAAGCTTCAAAATGTTGGGCTTAAAAATCCACCTACACCTTTAAAAGGTTAATTTTTTTTTTTTAACATAATTGGGTACTTGTCTATTATAAAAAACTGCTGCATATGAGCGTTGTTACAAGGAGTGAAAAGAGAGGAAAAGAAGTCCAAAATGGGCGCGCAGGCCCTAACTTCTTGTTGATAACCTTATAGCTAATGTACTGGAATAAGAAACGGCTATATTTCCTTACAAAGAGACCTGCGAGGAGACAAAATTTGTTGGCCATGGGAATTTTACCAGAACTGATTTACGGAGTCCTCCATCTGGGAATCCTTCTTGCTTGCTTTGGTGGAGGCTTCTGCTTGCATGGCATCAGTGATGTTTTTGATGTGTGCGATGGCCTCTTCAAGGTGTGTGCATTTTTCTTTCAGGTTCTCTATTTCAGCACACTGCTTCTCCAATTTTTTTCTTTTGGAGCGACTGTCGGCCTGATAATCCTCCTTGAGCTCGTTATGGCGCTTGATGATCCTTGCGATCATGAAACAATGATGCTTGCATAGTGTGCAAGTGTCATTGCCCAGCACTCGGTCCAGAGGATTCTCAGGAGGATTGCTGCTCGTCTGTTTCTCATTCTGGGGTCTGATTTCAGAGGGCTCCGCCATGTCTGAGAGGAAATGGACAGCCAAGTAAGTCAGCAACCAAAATACCTGAGGAGGACAGAAATAACACCTCGATCAATTCGGAGGGAGGCGAGCTTGGGAGCAGGGGCTGCCTCGCCTGATAGAAGTCTTCTGGATCTGGAGAATAGGATAACGCACAACAGTAACTGAGATGCACAGGGGATGAGACGGAATGTAGGGGAAGCAACAGAATGTAGAGGAAGTGGAGGAACACAGAGACAGCACAGCCAGAGATCCGTTAGAGATGAAGAGAACCTGAAAAAAGGAAAAGCTTGAGATTACCAATGTTGAGAGGGGAGCTCCAGGCTCCTGAAGACCACGCGTAGCTTCTTGAAGAGTTCTGAACTGAAAGGAAATATGCACCAGAGCCTTCGAAACGCAGGGGAGGATGAATGAGAGGAGGGACATGCTACAATAAATAGGAGGGAGGCAGCAAGGTAGGGGGATCCAAGGCGGGGAGATCCTGATCCGATGTCGACTGATAATCCAGAGGTAGATCGAGCTGCGAGTGAAGGAGATTTTGAGAAGATGGCTGGCAGTGCCAAACCTGGGAGAGGCGGCTGGGATCAGAAGGGTCACGAGATCTGTATTTAGGGAGGTGACCATGTCTGTTAAGGAGGGGAAGATCTGAGTGCGAGAGGACAGATTTACGCAGTCAAGGAGATATGCCTGAATGAAAGGAGATATGGGGATGAGCTGATATTGAGAGGAATGATGACTGAGGTGACTCAGAGTCTGATGCGATGGGATGGAATAAGAAACTTTATGGAATGGCTCTTTCATAGGTGTATTCGTTTTCCTTGACTTGGCCAACTTGCCTACTCACTGCCTTGTTTGCTTGCTCATCTGCTTCCTTGTTGCTGTTCCTTAACACATGTTTAAAGGTGGCACCTTCAATGTCTTTTAAATTGTCTATGATCCTGGACTTTATACTGTTCAAGGCAATTTGATGAAATCCTTCCCTGAGGTCATTGCTGCTATTATGATAGCTGAATCCCCAATTATAAGTAGATGTTGGAGGCCAAGTCTTCTGAGAATGGAGGTTCCTAGAAGGAGGCTGTAAGCCTCAGCTTTATTATTGGACATTGTCCCCAATCCCCATTCGTATGTCACCAAAATCTTGCCTTGTTGGTCTTTGATGACTCCCCCAGCCCCTGCCTGTCCCAGATTATTTTTTGAAGCTCCATCAAAGTGGAGGGAGGGCCTCTTTTGATTTTGAATCCATCCTCTGATTTCTTCCTCCGGGCCTCTCAATTTCCAATCTATCTTTTTCTGGCCTGTGCTTATTGTTTTATGGCCCCTTGATTCATAGTTGAATTTGGCTATCCATTCCATTTCCTTTGGATTCCCTGTATCCTGGTCTGAATGGGCTATTCCATTAGCACTGAAAGTTTCAGAGATGAGGGCAGTTGTTTTGGCAAGAGTACAGGGGATACTGGGCTTCTTGTTGTTGAAGATACATTTGTTTTTGGCAATCCAGATTTGCCAACAAAGGTTTGGGGGGATGCTGTTCCACAGTCTCTTGGCCAAGGTTTTGTTTTTCTTGGGGTAGGGATAGCGGTTCCCGCAGTTTTTTTGCAGGAGGGAGATCTGGTTGGGCAGGTCTCCAATGCTTAAAGGGCTAGTTATAAGCTTCCAGCATTTTCGGGCAAAGGTACATTCAAGGAAGAGATGATTGTTGCTTTCTTCTGCTTCTCTACAAAGGCAGCAAATTGAGGGGCCTAGGATGCCCCTCTTCCTTAAATTTTCCGCTGTAAGGATTTTGCTTTTCAGAAGGGTCCAGTTAAAAAAATTGACCTTTGGAAGACATTCAGGGTTCCAAACAACTTTGTGAAGAGGCCAATTGTTTATGGCTGAGGTGTTTTGGAGGATTTTATACCCTTCTTTGACAGTGCAGCTACCACCATTGGGGTCCCACATATATCTATCTTTGGACAGTCTGTTGAGTGGGGTTGAACCTGTGAGGGAAAGCTTGAGGTCAGCCCACTGCTCTCTGAGATTATAGGGGAGGCGGAGGTGTTTCCAACCCAACCATCGATTTTGTTCCCAAATGGAAATGTCATAAAGGGACTTTAACTTTTTTGCTTCCATCCACAAGTGTAAAGGTCTGAGATTTGGGAGAGTATCCCTTGCTTCCGTGCCCATTATACGTTCAGTCCATATATTAATGCCACTTCCATTGCCCGGGGCTCTTGAAATGTAGCCTTTGAGGAGTGGGAGAGTTTTTTTTATGAGTTTCCAAACAGGTGTGCACTGTCTGTCAGCAATTGGATCCACAAGGATGTTGGAGTTGATCCCATTCAGGTATTTTCGCTTCATTGCTTCTGTCCACCAGGCTCCTTTTTCGCTGAGAATTCTCCATATTAGCTTAAATCCCATGGCCATATTGGCTAATCTTGGGATTATGATTCCTATCCCTCCTTTTTCAAATGGTAAGATTACCTGGTCCCATTTAACAAGGCTGAAATTTTTGGAGTCTTGCTTTCCTCCTTGCCACAAGAAGCTTCTGAGAATTAATTCCATGTGCTTATGACTGCTGGCCAGGGTGAGAGTGATGGCGAACTGATAAATAGGGAGGGCTGATAGGATGGCTTTTATTAGAGTTGTTCTCCCAGCAAGATTAAGCCATGACATCCCCCAGCTTTGAAGTTTGCCTCTCAGATTCTCGATTACTTTCACCCATATTTCGGTCTTGATTGAGTCCTTGGCTAAAGGTAATCCCAGGTACATGAAATGAATCCAATTCCTTTGTGCAGGGATGTCCAAGATTATGGAAATTCTCTGAGTGATGTGCCTGGGGACGTTCCAGGTGTATAACATGCACTTATTGTTGTTGAGCTTTCCCCCAGACACTTGTAGAAAGAGGTCTAGTGTTTTCTTGAACCTTCTGGCCATGATACTGTAGGCTCCTCCTATTAGGAGGGTGTCATCTGTGAAGAGGGAGTGGTTTATCTCCTTGGTTCCGCGTGCTATGCTGATGCCTGTAATTTCTTTTTGCCTGCGCAACTTTTCCAGGTGTATGCTTAAAGTTTCGGCCATAATGATGTAGAGAAATGGGGAGAGAGGGCAGCCTTGTCTCAGCCCCCTCGAACTTCTGAAAAAATTGCTTGGTCTGCTGTTGATCAGTGGAGCTGTCCAAGGCAAGGATATGCATTCCATGATCCTACTGATGAAGATGCTGGAGACCCCGAATTTTTCGAGGACCTCCTTAAGAAAATGATGATTGACTCTATCAAATGAGTTGGCCATGTCCAATTTGATAATCATCCCCTTTTCCTTTGTATTGATACTGCTGTGAATTGCCTCTTGGATGAGGATCACATTATCTGTGATGTGTCTTTTGGGAACGAAGCCTCCTTGGTTCTCAGAGATGAGGGAGGGGAGGAGCTTTTTAATCCTGTTAGCTAGAATATTGGTGATGATCTTATAGGAGACATTGCATAGGGAGATTGGTCGGAATCAATCGAAGGATTGAGGATTGGGGTCCTTGGGGATGAGAGCTAAATGGGAGGATTTGATGTTGTTCCCCAATTTGCTCTTAGAGAAGAAATTCTTTACCATTCTTACGAAGTCTTTCTTGATGATTTCCCAATGGGTTCTGTAGAATGCCACTGTGAATCAATCTGGGCCCGGGGCCTTGTCCTAAGCCATACTGAAGATCGACCACTCAATTTCCTCTATTGTAAACCTCTTTGTCCAGCTCGTTGTTTTGATCAGCTGTTATTTTATTTTCAATTGGGATGAGAAAATCCACACTATCAACGGGCTGAGGATTTTCTGTTAGGAGAGCGCTGAAGTGATTGAACGCCGCCTCTTTAATTTCCTCTTGGTCTCTTAGTTCTCTCCCCTCTATCATTATTCTCTCTATGTGATTTGTTGCACGCCTGATTTTTAAATTGTTGTGAAAAAAGAGGTGTTTTTGTCGCCAGCTTTGAGCCAGAGGCAACGAAATTTTTGTCTCAGCTCTTCTTCCTCCTCCCTTTGCTGTTTGTATAGGTCCCTATACATCTCATTCTCTTTGGCCTGATCTTCTTCTGTGAACTGGGTGTGCTCCTTGTCCTGGTTCCACTGTTCCAGCTGAGTTTCAAGGGCAGCTCTTTTTTTAGATTCCTCTACCGCATAGTTTTTTGCCCAACGTTTAATGACATTCCTGAAATTTTTGATCTTGGATTCCCATATGAAGTGTGGCGAACCAATAACCTCTTTTTCCCATTGTTCCTTAACCAAGGCTTTGAATTCCTCTTTGTTGTCCCAGCCCTTGTTATATTTGAAGGGGAGAGGCCCCATGTTTTTTCCTTTGTCTAAAATCAGAGCCACTGGTTTGTGATCTGAGAAATAACCTTGTATGATTTTGCTTTGAATATTTGAGAATCTGGCCACTATTCTTTCTTGTACCAGGATTCGGTCAAGTCTCTCCTTTATATTGCTGTTGCCAATTCGTTTGTTGCTCCACGTGAATCTCCCATTGAGTGGAGGGGTGTCTACCAGGTTATGAGTTTGAATTATTGCTTCGAGGGAGTCTCTTGATGGATCAGCATAGAAGTTTCCTCCCAACTTCTCATCTGCATTCCTTATGAGGTTTAGGTCCCCTCCGAGGAAAATATTCCTTCCCTGAACTATCATGAGATCTGAAGTGATTGTGTCCCAGCAAGAAGCTTTGTCCCTGTAATGGTTTGGGGCGTAAATGTTGTAAATGGTGTATTCCTCTTTTGTGGCTTTGTCCCAGATGTCTGTTCTTACCCACCAGCTGTAGGCCTTTTGTTCCTTGAGTTCCCATTTAGTTTTGTCCCATAGTGTTCCTATCCCTCCTGAGGCGCCTGTTGCACTTGTCGCTACACCTGAATATTTTTTGCTTTTTTATTTTTTTTCTGTGATTTTGGAATTCTTGTTCCGTGATTTTGGTCTCCTGAAGTAGGAGAAGGTCTGGTTGTTCAGATTTGAGGAGGTCTCGGACTGCATTTGTTTTTAGGGAGGAGCCCATCCCCCTACAATTCCAGGAGACCAAAATCATCATTTACCTTGTTTGTTGTGAGCCTCGCTTTTCTCCTTCATTTTTTCTCTGCTTCCTTTTGTTTTTTCTAGGAAAGTATCCATTGGTTGCTGTGTTCCTGTGGCCATTTCTTTTGCTTCGTTTTCATCTCTAATTTCTTTATTAGACTTCCTGCCAACTTTCCTGGGGGGATCAATGGAGAGGTTGTTTTCCTTAGATTTGTTTCGGGTTAAGATTCTCTGTACTGTTGGGGGTGGGGAGGACTGAGGAATGGAGAAAGGGGAGGAGATGATGATGGCAATACCTCTGGGGGAAGGAGGAGGGGATGGGGGGTCCTCTGTGGACAGGGTTTCAAAAGGATTGGAGGAGGAGGGAAAGGAGGGAATAGGGCCAGAGGGTTGAGAATGCAAGGGGGGGGTTTCAAGGGAGACTTTAGAGTTTGGACCCTGAGGAGGGTTTGGTTTTTTCTTTTTTACTTGCTCCCAAGTTTCCTCGGGGGTTTCATTGTTTCCTTCAGGGACATTATTTTTAGATTTGTTACATCTATTAGCGAAATGCCCGTATTCATGACATACCTTGCACTTGAAGGGAAGCTGCTCATAGTCCACTTGCTGGATGTGCGTCCATTGGTTGACTTTGAGTTTGATTGCTTCCAGAAGTCCTTTGCCCAGATCCACTTCCACGCAGATTCTTGCGCATGCATGCATGTTTTCTTTTGGTTCAGATCTGTCTATGTATTTGCCGACTGCGTTGCCTATAGCTTTGACATATTCATCCCCCCAGCAGCGTAGCGGCAAGTGGGGGAGGCGAACCCAAACAAGGACCGCATTGGGAACGTCCATTTCTGGGTGGAAGTCTGAAGTCCATCTGTTTAGGTAAAGGCCTCGGGAATCCATGAAATAGGGGCCATTCCTGAAGATCAGGTTCCTGTCTTCCATTGATTCAAAAAGAAATGTATAAAATCCTCTGCCACAAAACCAGATTGCTATTTTCCCTTGCACTATCGAGTTCCAGTTTCGCTCGACCCAACGCTGGACAGATCTTGGTGAGGGCCATAGGCCCGTGAACTGTCCGACCAGGCCTCTTTCTGCTAACGAGATTGCTGCTCTCCTCGGAAGGGACGGAGGGAGGGATACTTCTCGTATTTCGTCTAACTTCTTGATAAAATTGGAAGCTGATGGTCGTATTTTCCCCGCCGCGTGCTTAGGAATGAGGGAGGCAAAGATATTCTCATGATCTTCTGGATCCTGGAGCAGAGGATCAGATTCCACAATTGGGAGATCAGGTTAGGGGAGGGGTCGCGCGAAGGAAGCCGTGGGGATACCCCGGAGCAGGGGGAGGGTAGGGGCCCGGGAGCAGAGAAGGGGAGGGTAGCAGAGGGAGAGCGCAGCCCAGCAGCAGCAGTGTTGCCAGGCGCAGGAGCGCAGGGACGGGGTCAGGAGTCTAGGGCGCGCAGGTCACCGGTCCGCCAGTCCGCGCATTCGACCAGGTTAAATTATTTTTTTATTGCATTAAAGGTGTGGGTAAATGACTTAACCACCTAAGGTATTAATTGAGGCAAGGGGTGCAACGGGGTAGGTGCAAGAGGTAAGGTGTTAGTGGCTAGAGCATCATGAATGAGAATTAGATGGCACTAATTAGGGTGGTGGGTGGGGGATGGGAAACCATTTTGGCATGGAAAAGTGGGGGGAAGGATGTTGGGCATTGAGAGTGTGTTGTCTCTAAGAACTTGAACACACTACGACTACAGTATGGTCATGTGCTAGGAGGGCAAGGGAACCTATGGATTTCTCTACACCAGGAAGCTAGATAAGAGGTTTCTAGTTAGAAGGGTGGCATATTCAGTCGAGTGGCCTTGGAGGAACACTGCAACCAAACCACTATAACCACATTTTTTTCTTGTTACTTTTTATTGTTAAATTATATGAATTGCTCATGAATCAAATTATGTTCACTTAAAATATGTTGTTAGATGTATATTATGAAACATAGTAATGATAAGTATTTTGTGAATGAAAAGGAAAAACAAAGTATGAAAGTGAGGTTCAAAATATTGGGCCTAAAAACCCAACTACACACCTATGCACGAATATGTCAACCCAAAAATATCTTCCTAATTGCAAAAAAATGGGGATAAAAAGAAACCATAGGTCATAATGGAGATATTTAGAAAGTATATCACAAGAATTCTAAGGAAAATAGACAACTATTTTGTTGGGAGAAAAAAATTTAATAAACCATTATCCAAATGTATGAATGAAGCAACGACAAAAAATCACTGAATACCTGATAAGAGTTAGAATTAAGATAACAAATATGACCAAAAGTACAAGCCTTCTATTAGATAGAATTTCCTCAACATTGTATCAATACTCTTAACCCATAGGCCTGCCCAAGACATATGGCAAATGGTGTTTGTGATGGTGGCTACTTAACCTAGAAAACTCACAATACAAATATGCAAAACAAAAGTAAGAAGGAGAATTAAATGCACCTTATCATGGAGGGTGGCTATTCGACAATTGCAGTGATTGAATTCCTTGATATTTTGGCTTTGTGAATCTTCTTACCTACGACTCACAGACAAACAACAACCTCTTATTCTATTCCTGCAAACTAAATTTAGCATTAACGTTATGAAAACCCAAATACAAACACAAATAATATCAATTAATATTATGTTGGTAGGGAGGGAAGTATATGCCTTCATTATACCAATGGTGTTAACAATAGTCGCTCCCTTCATAGACCCTAGTCGTATATTCTCCTCTCACCATATCTCACTATCAAGGTACACAATAATCTACAGCTTATTGCAAGGAGAAATCAGGTTGTCATTCTCACAACATTACGTTACATAAACTTTTCTCCCTTTGTTCCATGGAAAGTATTGCTTATATAGATGAGTTTGGAGTAGTGAAAAAATGTATATAGACACTTTTTTGACCCTATTTGATATGGTGTTTTCATCCTTATCTTCCAGAATTGATCAATTTTGACATTTTCTACCCTTATCCGTTTTCTTTGCCAGTCCTATCTACTTCAACTCTCTTTTGTTGTGTAACTAAAGCATTGCAAATGTCCCTACAAGTGTTCTAGGTTGTTGAAGAGGAAAACCACCAGTAAACCCAAGGGGATGTCACTTTTAGTTATCATAAACCTTGATTGTGACATTTTTAGTTGTAATATATGCCCCCTAATGTATGATATTAGAAGAGAAGTTGATGGTTGAAATACATTACAATAGTCTCAATGGGTGTGATAGATGGAGGGAGCCAAGGACGTGGAGCTTGCAAAAGACTACAAAATTCATAGACAAATACAAATAATATATATCCCCAAGGTAGGTATACCTAATCTCGGTACTAAAAGAATAGAGCATGGTCACCCACAAAACATACTACAAACTCATGTCATCGAGGACCAGTCATGATACAATGTAGATCGTTGTCATAGTAGATATTAGTAGGGCTAAAGATACCAATGCCAGTGCCCAATGATGGCCCTCAAAGTATATAATACATTCTCCAACGTATCTTGGGGAAGGCAATGTGCTTGAGTGAGATATCCCCATGCCCCAAGGTCTTTGGCTCATCCCAGTTGTATGAATCACTACATGCAAATGAATGAGATGATGTCGAGCATGTGGGGAGACTATCTAATTACCAATTGGTAAGGGATCCCTTTAACATACATGAGGAGGACCACCACTAATGAAAATTGTTCCCAATTTATCTAACATAATCTATCGAGTGTGAATTCAAATGAACTAATGTCGAGCACTTATAAAATTGGTTAACATGGGCTAGTAAGGGAAGCCCACTATTAATAGCAATGAATCCTTCCAATGAGGATGAAAAGCTCCAAGGTACTAGATTGTTTCTATATATACACCCTAAATAAGGTGTTGGCAATGATTGGAAGAGGTCCATCAAAGGAGGCCCTTGATGTACCCCCCATCATTCAATAAGAAACTGACACCAGGATGAGGTCACTTATAGTAGAAAATGAAGAAATGATGCACGAATGATATAGGGATGAATGACACAAAAGGTAGGACAATATTTCAAATGGCCGACTCTAACTAGGACTTCCCTTGAAAATATAACAACATGACACAAGTGTTTACTTGACAACTTGGATTGAAGAATACCATACAAACACAGTGCTGACATAAGAGGCATCACCGTAGCCTAGGGACTATAAGGTTAACCAATAGGGTGAGATATTGACTCAATAATAGAGTGACTATGCTAATGAAGTGGTTCTAAAGCCAAGAAAAGACAAAATGTAAGAGTATGACTCAAACAAGTGCCATGTTCAAGGGAGTCACAACCACCATGATAAAATGAAGAGAAATAGGCTCTTCCACCCTTTTTCCTTTCTGTATAGATGATCCCCTTCACATTTTAATGCACGTGAAAGAGAATACAAGTGAGCTTGATAGTGCCTTTTTAATTTAGTCTTGATGAGATTGAAAAATAGTTAAAAGAATACTCAAATCAGTGTCATTTTCATGAGTTTTAGAGTGAGGTCAAAAAAGAGATAAAACTACATTCATGCAGCACTGCAACATTCACCTAAATTGGAGTATATTGCCAAGAATTTCAGTAGTCATAACGTATGCATTAAAGTCACAAATTCCATCAACGATTGGATTCTTACTTGGCAAATACAAGTGTGGTTATTTCTTTCAAAGGCTTGATGGGGAATTCAAGAGCTATGTACGGTAGCGGAAGTTGTGATTGCAGCCGCCAACCTGGTGCAATGTTCTTAGATTATCGAATAAACTATCTATTAAATATTAATATTTATGAAAATTAATAATGGCTAAAGTTTTCATATTGTAGGAGGACATGCAACACCTTTTGTATCCATTAGGTCATTAAAAGTTACATGCATTTGTTTGTGAAATTAAAAACCATATTTTTTAATTATATGTTTTGAGTACAATGTTTTTTAACTTTTGATTATATAGTATAATATTATTTGCAATTTGAATTTGAATTCAAATTTATTAATATTTTGGTTTATTTATTATTGGTCAAATTGGGCGATCCTTTACTATTGCGCTAGGAAATCATTTTTGAGTACCTACAAGAACACTATTTTTCTCTGTTTTAGTCACCATGACCAATTTCTAAAAACCTCTCATTTAAACCTAGCTATCATGGTGGGTGGATATGAAGGAATCTTGGTCACCCTTCTTTCAAGATTTAAATATTTAACGGTTTTTTGGTCATTAATTTTGGGTCTGATTTTCGATAAGGTGGTGATTAATTTCAAAAAACAAAAAGAGGTTTTTGTTGGGTACAAGTTGATTTACAAAAACCTCTTTCAATTTTGCCACACTTATCATGGTTGGAAGATTTGAATGCATATTTCAATCTTCTTCTTTTTTTCAAAAACTTGCCACATTTAATTTTTTCTATTTTTAGAAAAATGCCTAGTCACTTTTCAATTGGAGAGTCATTTATCAATTCAACTTAAAAACAAACTAAAGATGGATGAGGAGGCTTTTAGATCCATTTCTTTTCGATCTTGATATTTGTTTGATATTTTATCATATTTTTTAATTTTAATTTCCCCCAACATTGTTATAATACATGTAATTTTATATAATACATGTAAAAGGAGGGTCCACGGATTGGATTTTTATGAAAAATTAGCTATTGTCAGTGTGTTTTTTCATGGGAGGTAAGTGCAAAACTTTGGCTTTTTTAAATTTCAAATGGGATATCTTTTTTTCATAGTGCAAAAGAAGCTCAGGATTTTCATTTTTTAGTGAGTGCGAAAAGAAGACCAAAATAAATCTAATTCCAGATAGACAAGCGGTATCATTGTATGGATTTAGTTCCTATGCTAAAAAAAATTACCTAAGAAAATCAAGAGAAAATGGCAAAGTGTATGGATATGGAAATCTACTCAT
>APFE031407039.1:0-19216 GCA_000404065.3 Pinus taeda
GCTGTATATCAGCAAGGAAAACATGCAAGGTGAAGGTGAGAAGCTAAAACCTATCAGGTATGGACCCTTCAAGATACTTGAGAAGATTGTTGAAAATTCTTTTCGCCTTGATCTGCCAGCTTACATGCACATCTACTCAGTCGTGAACACATATTTCTTGAGATTGTTGGAACCTTCAATTGTTGACGACCCTGAAGAGCTGAGTTAATTGCCTTTTTTTGATGACCTACTATCGGAATATCTTAATGAGTTGCAGGAAGATACAGTGCTAGACAAGAAGGTAAGGATGACGTGTAGTGAATAGGTGGAATACCTCAGAATTAGGCTTAAAGGTTTGAAGCCGAGCAATGCGAAGTGGATTGAGATTGGACAAGTGAGACAACAGTTTCCTCACTTAGTCGATGATTGAAGAAAACCAACTTTTGGTGGTCCAAAACCTTTTCAGTTGGGAGGTCATGATCCGAATCAGATCGATAAATGACTGTCATAGAACCGTGACTAAAATAGGTCAAAAAAATCCTTGAAGAATCCAAAACAACAATCGAAAACACCCTGAACCAGTGGCCATGGCAGCCGACATGGAACAACAAGGACCTCGGTCAAAGCGCGCTGACTGAGGCCCATGGAGATTGCACAGGAGGTCAAAATAGCCCCTGGGAGCCCTAGATCGGGAAAAGGAGCTGGTTTTCGATGCGCATTAGCGCTTAGCGCTAACGCGCATCGCTGGGCAAACAGGGCCGAAATGGTAGGGCTTAAGCACTCGGTCATGTTGGGAACCAGAGGACCGCGGGCGGAAAAAGGAAAAAAATGCCATCGTACGAAGGTCGGACCCACACCTTGGAAACTAGTGATTTGATCAGGGCGCCCTTGAACGGTAAGTAGTTTTAGAGAAAATAGATCGAGCACCCTCAGCGATCGACGCGTGGTAGCGGAGGAGAGAGAAAAACCACAGTGATTGCACGTTATCGATCGAGCAAGTCAACTGCGCTCGACGTGCGGATGATGTTGGATATGGAGGAGCCTAGATCAGACGGGTGAGATTGTGCTCGATAGACAGAGTGGAATTGATAGGGGATTAAGCCGTGATTTAAGAGGATTTGGAATCCATTGACCACCACAGTGGAGAAAGGAACGAATCGACAAGTGGGCTGGCATAGTTCCGATGGAGACACGTGGCTACTTCTTAAGCATTATGCTAATGCTGAACAAGGAATTCCAAGCCCACAGGTGACAAGCGAATTGACGCAGGAAGGAGAGGAAACGAATCGACACAAAGGTCAAGTGGTTAAAGCCATGAACAGAGACAGTCGAATGCAGAAGGAGACAAACAATCAAATTTGAAGAGAGACAGTGAACAGTGAACCCTAGGAGGAGGACTGAACACAGAGAATAGTAAAGCCAAGCAAAGGAGACAGAGGGCCGAGCTAACCATAGGCAGTGTCGAGCACTAGAGAGCTTGAAGATTCAAGCCTTCCAAAAAGAGTCTGTGAACTCCGAGTGGCTTGGGGAATCCAAGAACCACCCTACCAAGCAAGATCTACTTTAGGAGGACTCACATTGAGTCCCTATATTGTAATTCTCTGATGTAAGGCACAATAAAACAAGGCCACCACTGAAGTTGGACCAGAGATGTAGCCCTAGAGAATAGGGTTAACTCCTTATTAAAAATTGTTTGTGTCTTTGTGTTGCTTACTGCATTTCTCTACTGTCTTTCCATTTAAAATGTCTGTGTATTGGCAATCTGATTGATCCGTTGTTTCAATAACATAGAACACACACAACACATGAGTCTGTAATACCTTTTGTTTAATAAATCTTTACTGAGGTTACTCATAGGGTGATTATCAGATCACCCACCCTATGATGTGTTAAGTCTAGCCCTATGTGAAGTTCTTTTTTATTTTTTCTTTGAATCCCTCGAGCAACTCTATTTTTGGCCAAACAGTCACACCAATCAGGCCTATCAGTGCCAGTTTTAGCCTAAAATTCATCCCTATCATGCCGACTAGTGCTACTTTTGGCCCAAAAGTCGCTATGATCTTGAAGTTAAGAAAAAATCAGAATTTCTCCCATTCCAGTGCTAGTGTGTCTTGACCCTCAAACTCTCTAACTAGGATGCTTTGATTGCTTCATTTTCAATTGAATTAGTGAAAGAGTCTCGTTTGTTCTCTTATTTTGAGTGTCTCTTTTCTCTTTCCAAGCATAGATTACATTGCCTGGTTTCTCGATTGAAGAATTCAAGTGTTTGGTTTGTTCGATTCAAGGAAGAATTTGTTTTTAGTTTCATTTATCATGCTTTGGATTTGATTGATTCTTGCTTGTTTAGACTTATGAAAATTTTCATTAAAGTGCTTTAGGTGAAAGATTCATTTTACATTTTATGAAAAGAAGAACTTCATTCAAGTTTACTTAAGTGAAAATATTGCATTAGTATCTTTATTGAGAAGCTAGAATTGCATCATCATAGGCATGGAAATGAAATGAAATTTCTTTTTTTGTTATAGGAACATTATGTGCATTTAGGACATATATTAGTGAAATATTTCATTCTTTGATTGTTGCATTGATTTTTTGTTCCCTATCTCTCAATTAGTGTCAACTTTCATCGAAGACAAAGATCTCTTTTCTCATATAGCTGAATGTAGGAGTTTTTTCAGATGACAGCGTAGGGCCTTGAAATTGAGACCTAATTCAAGATAAATTGTTAAAATTTATTGAATTATCTAAGGAAGCAAAACTTAATGCTAACATTTAGTGGTCTAGGCTAGAGGCATATTCTGACATCTTTAAACCTAGAAGCTGTCGTTCACTTCAGCATTAGACAATGCTAGTACATACTTGTGCTCCCCGTACCGTTGTGTATACAAAGGGAGACCCCACTAGGTTTGTGATCCTTTATCCATTGGAAGCTGAGTCTGTTTCCTTGTAAATGTGATACAACGATCACAACATTCAAGGAGATTCCCTGCCCATACCTCTCGGTTCCCTGGGAGGTATTCTGCAGTTCACGGTTACCTGGTAATCCTTTTGCCTAGAATACCCTGAATAGTCATTTTTTATCTTTGCTAACTCTTTAAATTTGAAAAGATCGTTGACCACTTTTCCTTTCGAGCTCATTAATTCCGAAAGTGACTAGAGTCAACTTTTGTCTTTTTCTTGACTCTTAAAATATGAAAAGACAAAGTTTTGTTTCAGTGTCTTAAAATTAACTGGCCACGAAATATTGCTCCTTGGTGATTCTTTAGAGTCAATTCCAATGGAAACATTCCTAGAGTCTACGAGTCAAGGGTCCCCCTTGGATGGGAATCCTAGTCCTTCTCCTTCTTTTGGAAATGTTGGTGCTCCTTATATGCCAACATTCCCCCTCCTTGGGTTAACCATTGGATTACTTGTTTGGTTATTTTTTACCTAGGTGGTCCCGAGTGTGTCAACTCCTACCCTGCCATCTCCTTCATTTGAATCATGTCATGATGATTCTAAGGTTGACCCCTCACCTTTTTCCCCCATTTCTTCCTCTTCCTCTTCTACTTCGCTTGGTGAAAGTTTGAAATACAGTAACTAGGAGGCTAAGAAGAATAAGAAGACGAAGAAGAAGAAGTCAGATCAGTGAGAGGCCAACTGTGTGGCTATTACTCCAAATGCACCTCCTGTTAACAAATCTTCTGATCCTTTGAGGAAGGTAAAATTCCCTTACATGTTGTGTAAGGGTGACCATCTCCTTCGAGATGATCCTGGCATTCCCAGAGTCTTAGAGGTATGGTCTCAAGACTTGAGTCGACCATCCCCATCGACCTCTGGAGATCATGTTGATGCTGCACCCTCAGTTAACGATGATGAGAAGAAAGGGAATATTATATTCCCCTGTAGGTTATGTGAAGGAGAGCATCTTCTTCCCTTTGTGCTCTTATGGATAAAGCTTCCAAAGTTTTGGAAAACCTTGCAGCTCCTCAACCCCAACTTCCTATTGGTTATTAGAGGCTTTCTTCTGACCCTCTCCTGGTTGGTAAAGAAATTGACTTGAATTCATCTCTTGTTGGTCCTACTCTTCTTGAACGTGACTCTCTTGTGTCTATTCCCTACCAACCATTAGTCAGAAAGAGTGTTGACTTGGCTCTGCCTCTAGTTGCTCACTCCATTTTGGAAGAGAGTGGTGATCGTACTGCTCATGTCCTTCTTTTCTCCTCAAATTCTCATGAATCGAAAAGTGGCCCTCTCCTCCCAGTTGGTCAGGAAATTCCTTCTTTTATTCGTGTAAAACATGGGGGCAATCATATGATACCCCCACCATGTAGTTTTGTCATCTCTTTTGATTGGGGTCGATTGACTTCTTTCTGGCTCCCACCTTATGTGCCTTTATAGATCACAGTACAAGCCTATAATATGTTAGTACATGGCACTATATTAGATGAAGGCACTTCTGTTAGCATCATGTATTCTGCTACTTGGAAATCTTTGGGTTCCCCACAACTTTTTCCTGTCACCCAAAATCTGTTGGCTTTCAACAGAGGAACCAGTCAACCCTTAGGAATCCTTTTGAAGTTCCCCATTACTTTGGGAGAAAAAACGGTCTATATAGACATGATGGTAGTCCAATGTCCTTTAGATTTCAATCTTCTCCTTGGACACGGCTATGTTTATGACATGGGAGATCTTGTTTCTTCACTTTTCTGTGTGGCTTGTTTTCCACACGAAGGGGGAATTGTGACTATTGATCAACTAACTTTCATTTGTCACTAGGCGCCTCGTTTGCAACCATTGTCCCCTATCAGCTCTTGTTTACAAATAGTACCTTCCCCGCCACAGGTCAATTATGTGGCTACCCATTCCATCTCCACATCTGTTGATGATCACACAGATTGTATAGTACATTATGTACTGGGGGCATTAGAACCCGATCTGTCTTTGGTACCAATTGACATGTATTCCTCCCAGAGCATGGTTCTTCCATCTAGTGAAGGCCTCTTGGGAGCCATGTTCTCGTATGGTTCATGAACATATGTATGATGATAGTTCCTGGTCTTGTGTCAAACTCATTAAAAAAAGAAACAAGGAGTCATGAGGATGGTTCTTTGTCTTGTGACAACCTCGTTACAAAGGGAAATAATGAGTATGAGGATAGTTCCTGGTCTTGGGTCAACCTCGTTAAAAAATGAAACAAAGGGTGTGAGCATAGTTCTTTGTCTTGTGTCATGCTCATTAAAAAATGAAACAAGGGTCTCAAGGATAGTTCTTTTACTGTGACAACCTCGTTAAAAAATGAAACACCTCCCCATTCCAAATCGAGTATTTGATTAAGATCTTGTAAGATCCCAGTCGAGTCTTTTTTGGATATTGAAAGTGAACCTTCATTCTATCCACCTAGTTGAATGAAATGAAGCTTGGGGGGCATGTACCTCGTTTGAGTCATTATGTCGAGGGCATTCAAACTTATCTCAAGCATAGTTTTTTGTTCCAAGCAGAGTTCTCCATGGTTCAAGCTTATGTAAAAATGAACCCATGCCCAATTTACATCTCGTGATTGCTCTTTTTATCAGTTGATTTCTGCTAGATGAGCCTTGGTTGTTTCATTCCATTGCCACGATCTCTTTGGCCGATCATATATGTTCGCTTGGTTATTTTTCCTTTCCTGAGGAACCACAATGATGCATGGTTTTATTAGCTAGTTTCTTAACCATTACATGTTTTGAGCAATTCCAACATTGCCGGAACCAATTGCTACCCTTTATACCACTCATTCCTCCCGGAAAAGTCATCTTTAAGCTCTTTTCCGACTCTTAAAAAATGAAAAGATCACTGAGTATTGTTCCCTTTTCACTTGTAAAAGAGAATAAAATGGGGGGTCCTCTTTCAAGCTCTTTTTCCAACCCTTTAAAAGTGAAAATATAGCTGAGCCCTTGTCATTTAGAACTCGTTAATGGATGTGAAACATCGTGCACCTAGTATAAGTTTACCCCTTTTTCAGGTTGGGATGTACTATTTACGAAAACGGTACTCCTTGACTGAAATGGTCAAGGGATTCTCTCAAGTATAATTTTCTACATTTTCAAGCTTGAGAGACACAAATGTACGAAAAGGGACCATGTGGAGTTTTCTTTTTCGTGTCTTTTTCAAACTCTCTAAACATGAAAAATATACTGAATTACACCTTTGTCGGACTCGTTAAAATATTAAACAACATCGGATTCATCACCATGACAAATATGAGCTTCTCCTTCCTAGGGCTTGTTAAACTTACTAGGTCGGATTCGTCTGAAGGATGAACTTATAGTGCAAGAATATGCTATCCCCTTCAAGCTTGTGATTAAAAAATAATTGGGGTACCTGCTAGAAATGGTGGGGGGAAATTTGGAAATCTAATCAGTTGCATCGACAGCTCACTCTTGAACATGACACTTTCTACTTCGTGTTGGGTTGGGACATCCTCCATTTTATCGTTGACATCCTTGGGTTGGGCCATTCATTTTTGCCTGCCATTTGATCTCTACCACATCATCATGACCATCAATCCTATGGATCCAAAAGCTGCAAAACTTCCAGCCGTGTCACTGGTATGTTCAAGAGTTGTCCTTCTGCAGTTACATTACCTCTGATTCTCTATATCATCCAAAATCATTTTGCATCCTTTTGTCTCACATTGATGATGTGGGATACATTATGGCCCTCCTTTGACACGGTCGTTTCCTGTCGACTTTGATTCATTATCTGAAAGTTGACCGAGAGGCTCCCTTCCAGTACCTTAGAGCTTGCATGCCCTAATGGAAATTATTCGCACTTCACGACAAGTTCACATCATTGGCTTTCGATCAAGTGATTTCACGGTGTTCGACTTTAGTTCCTCTATTCAAATTCCATGGATTGTGCTGATAGTACCTTCAGGACCATTGTCATTATTTGTGGTTTCTCTCACTCTTGTTAACAGTTTACATCATTCATTGGTAATCAAGCGACTTTCTAGCATGTTTGACACCAACACATCTATTTGCATGTTAAAATTTATACTTTGATCGGGTCGTGTTGGAGCACAAGACCATGGACTCAGATCACAAAAGTCCAGGTTGCGAAGTGATGTGATGTGGTTATGTTGATATGCATGTCTCTTTCAGATGGATGACTGTGACCACACCATGAGTTATCGTATGTGATCCTTCTCATCTTTGGATGGCTGTGACCATACCTTGGTTTCATTATGATCCTCTTTGAAGGATGGTTGCGCCCATACCTAGATATACTTACATGATCATTCTTTGGATGGATGCATCCATGCCATGATTCATGTATCATTTGATAGAGTTCATAGTTATGTATATGTATCTATACATGCTTGCAGGTTTTCCAACAGCAAACTAAATTCCCTGCACTGATTCATAAAGCATTTCATCCCTCACTCTAGTTTGGCCTTCACGCTTTAGGGGCAACTGTTACATAAGATTTTGTCATTATCCCTGTACTCCTTATTCCTTTATCCTAGAGGACCTCTATAGTGAACCCTACATAGTTATCCTTCATGAATAAAATCCCATTATCTCCAACTTCATGAGTAGATCAATTCCCTTTTGCACCATTTCCCTTGAAACTTATGTTTTGCCCAGTTTACAAGACTGGAACTAATGGACTTTGTCTTCCTCGTGCTGATATTCAAGAATTAGCACTGTCCCTAGCGCAAACCAGAGCGACTAAGCTTTGTTCTGTTGTGTCGGTCCTCTTATGGAAAGTTTTTAAATATAGAGCCGAAGCTTCTAGCTCTAGAAGCTTCATAATGGAAGTATGGTAAATGGTTTCACTGGATGGGGTTGAGGATGTCAGTTTGGGATCCTTTCCCCTATAATGGTGTAACTACCTCAAGGGATAAGACCTTCTCCCATGAGAAGAGGATCCATCTCCCATCCATTCATCCTATATAAACCTTCCTTTTTCCCAAGCACAAGCTAGTGTTAATGTTGGTGTGCTAGTGCTAATTAAGTTTGGAGTAAACAACAAGCTATTTATAGTTGTAGTTGTCTAGTTGTGTGAGGGAAAAGTGTGAATTTGGTTGGAGTGAATCCTAAAGGGAAGAACCTTAAAACTATTGTTGTTGAGGCCATCATGGAATGCTAGTAGAAGTGTGTGGGAACCTGGTCTTGTCAGAGGTGAACAGAAACACCAAGACAATGGTTGTAATCTTTTCTTGATTCAATGTATATGCAACTATCGATTGATTTCCTTCATGATTTTTCATCTTACATATTCATGGATTAATGTTTCGTGACTTGTTAAGTAGGTTAAATTACAATTTGTCTATTATCACAGTTGTTGTTTTCTTTTGTTTACTTGTTTCAGGTGTTTGAAGAAGGAAGCGAGAGATAGCTGGAGCAAGAAAGAAAGGACATCATCAAATGCGATAATCGTACTAAGAGGTAGGCCCTCTTAATTGATTATAACCTAAGGAAATATTCAGTTCTGGCTAGACCCATTATTGGGCTAGAGGAATTTGTTTGTGTGCGCACTTATAATTTTACTTCACCACAAGAATGAACTTGTGTTTCCTTGTTTAATAATGTGACCACCTACTCTTAATTTTCATGGATTAGATTTTGAAGCTCCATCAAAGAAAATACATGGACTGTTCAAAGAATTTATCCACAATAGAAGGTCCTTTTATTTCAATCTAATTTTCCAGTATTTTTTCTTGCTAAGAATAGGAGGAGGATAGTTCCTAACTTGAGGTTTATCCAGGAGCAAATTGATCCATGATTTCTCTTCTTGTTGGAGCTTTCTTGGGTCCATATATTTTTCTGCTTTAGCATGTATGAATTCTGAGGTGAGTACCCAAGCTTTGGAATTTTTTTTCTGAATTTCAGGATTTTTGTCTTGGAAGATTTGCTTATTGCGAGCAAGCCATATTTGTTAGCAAAGAAAAGAAGGGATACAACTCCAAAATATTTTATCAGGTTTTTATTCTTGAGAGAATAAGGATAGGATGCTTTCCAATTATCATAAAAGTCCGAGAGGGATGAATTAAAATTAATGTTGACCGCTATTAGATGAATAAGATTCAACCAACAATCTTTAGTAAAATTGCAATTCAAAAAAATAAGTTGTATTGTTTCTTCATTTTTACAACACAACGGGCATCTAGAAGGCCCATGAATTCCTTTTTTCCTAATATTGTCCATTTAAGTATCTTGCCTTTGAGTATTTTCCACACAAAGTATTTTATTTCTGGTAACCTTTCAATTTTCCACACAGATTTCCAGTGAGACCAAACTTGTAGACCAAGATCTTCTTGGAGCTTTGCATACCCAGACTAATTGCATAAACCCCTACATATGGATTCCATTTGAAGTTATCCATGGTTCGAACACTTATAGGCATTGCAACTTTAAGCTTTGAGATAATCAATTTCCATTAATTAATAAGGTCGAAAGGGAAATATGGCGGAAGCCACCCAACCCATGAGTTATCTTCATGATTCCAAGAAGAAATGTGATTAAAAGTATTTATTTGTTTGCTTTGCATCCAAGTCTTGAGGGGGTGGATTTATTGGAAGTATGAAAGAGGGGGAGATCCCATGATGTTTTCACTCCACAAATTGATATCTTGTCCTCCTCTTGGAACTCTGGAAGTATTATCCTTGATCAATGGAGGGGATTTTTGGATAAGCTTCCAAATTTGCAAACAAGTCCTGATAGGGATTTTTGAAACTAGAAGTTGTTGATGAGAAGAGATCAAGTATTTTGCTTCCAGTACTTTTTTCCACTAGGAAGGTTCCCCTATTATAAATATCCAGATTATTTTATCTCTGGGAGCTATGTTCATCAATCCTAGGAGTTGAATGGAAATTCCACCATTCTCATATGGTGCTCTCACCTGTTTCCAATTTATTAGACTAAATTTTTTTTACTCCACTTTACCCCCTTACAGAGGAATTTTATTTTGATAAGTTTGATCTGCGTTTGAATTCCTATGGGTGCTTGTAGAATTGCAAATTGGTACAATGGGAGGGATGATAATACTGCTTTAATTTAGATGACTCTTTCAACTAGATTGAGCCATTTTATTCCCCAAATTTGTATTTTCTTTTAAATTTTGTCAATTGAAACTATCCATATCTTTGCTTTCAAATTTTCTTTGAAAATTGGAAGTCCCAGATACTTGAAATGATTCTAATTTGCATTAAAGGGAACATCAAAGATTTGTGAAATGCATTGAAGGATTCTTTCTGAAATATTCCAACCACAAATGAACATTTTTGGTTATTTAGAGCATAGTCTGAGAATTCTAGAAATATGTCCAAGATTTTCTTAATTCTTTTTGCAACTATACACGAGGCCCCACCTAAAAAAGGGTGTCATCTATGAATTGAGAGTGATTGATTCTTTTGTGACCCCTACTAAATTATATTCCTGTTATTGTGTCATTCTTCATGCTATGTTTTGAGCTTCGACTTAATGATTCTGCCATGATAATATAGAAAAAAGGAGAGAGAGGGCATCCTTGTCTTATGCCACTTGAGCTTTGGAAAAATTACCTTGGTCTCCCATTCACAAGAGGTGAAATATAAGGTCCCATTATACAAGTTGAGATGAGGCCAATGACGTCAGAAGAGAACCAAAACTTTTGGATAACAGCAGTAAGGAAAGGATGAGAGACTCGGTCAAAGGCATTGGCCATATCTAATTTTAGGATGAAGGCTTTTTCATTTCTAGACAAACATGAGTGAATGGATTCTTGAACCAACATTATGTTATTCATGATTTTCTTGTTGGGAATAAAGGCTCCTTGATTTTCAGAAATTAATGGAAAGAAGGGGTTTAACCCTATTGGCCAGAAATTTGGAGATAATCTTATATCAGGAATTACAAAGGGATATGGGTTTGAAATGGTTAAAAGAGGAAGGCTTGGTTTCCTTGGGGGTAAGGGAAAGGTAAGTGGAGTTGGTGTTTCCACTTAATTTATTTATTTTTGAAGACCCAAATAATCCTTTTTAACAAGTCCTTTTTTATGAGCTGCCAAAAGGAGCGATAGAAGGAGATGGAGAAGCCATCAGGACCCATAGCTTTGTCCAGTTGAAGACTCCAAATAACTTGTTGAATTTCAACATCATCCACTTCTTTTGTTAGAAAACCATTTGTCTCTTCTATGATTAGTTTAGGAATCTTCCTTAAGAAGTCTTCGTAATCTTGTTCCTCTTAATTTGAAGAAATAAATATCGTGAAATGTTGATATGATTCCCTTTTTATTTCCTCTTAAACATTTATATCAACTCCCCCTTCTCTAATGATTGAATCAATACAATTTTTGAGAAATCTCATTTTGGTGGTGTTGTGGAAAAAGGTTTTGTTTTTGTCGCCGGAATGTATCCACAAGTTTCTTGATTTTAATCTCCGTGTCTCATTTCTATTATTATTTTAAATTTCCCATTTAATTTATTTTTCCCTTAGCTGATCCTCCCTTGTTACATCACCTCCCTCGATAATTTTCAGAATATTTTCAAGCTTCTTTTGCATCTCTTATTTCCTTTTTTTAGGTTCTTTGTAATGTAATCGTGCCAATTCCTTAAGTGTTTTTTGACATTTTTTAACTCTTCTTCCCCCAAAAAAATTGGGGAACCATTTATCATTTGTTTCAAAGCTCTTGCCACTAGGTTTCTATAATTTTAAAGTTTATCCAAAGGGGGTTGTAGTAGAAAGGAAGAGGGCCGAAAATTTCGCTATCCCCAAATTTTATGGCTATTGTCTTGTGATCTGAAGTTGTCGATGGGATTATTTTTGAGGTCACTGAATTCGAATCAGAAGTGATATTGTCATCGATTAATAACCTATACAATAGTTCCTTTATATTTGCTAGTCCTAACCTTTTATTACTTCGGGTATACTTCCCGTTTCTAGGATGAATATCCAATAAATTATTTGCTTCCATGATGACTTCTAACTTGGCTATGAAGGGGTCTGGTTGAAAGCTACCACCACTTTTTTCATTATCATTCATAATCAGATTAATATCTCCACATATAATGTGTTTTTTCTATTTTCTAGCTCCATGCATTCATCCAAGGAATTCCAACACTGTTCCTTATCCTTAAAATGAGAAGGCCCATAAATATTAAAAAAACAGATTTGATAATCAGTAAGTTTGTTTATGAATTCTGTTTGAATCTAGTGCACTTATTTTCGCTGATAAGTTAGCTCCCATGTTGAGAGATTCCACAATGTACGTATCCCTCCTGAAGCCTCAAATGCATTTATTGCTGTTCCTTAAAAATTCTTTATTCTTTGGACTGTTATCACTCTGAAATTTCCAGGGGTTGTTCAATGCGTTAAAAGGGAATATTAGAGGTAACTACGAACCTACTTTGGAGCTTAGGATATAACCTTCCTAAACTCAAAGAGGGCTCTGTCTATATGATTTAACTTTGTTTATTTTATGGATTCTAGGCTAGGTATGTATGTTAAATTGGATTGGTTTTGGTTGGTTGGTGGAATTAATGATTTGGATGAACATGTGCCTTTCCATTTCCATGGGCTATGGAGTCAACATATTTTTAAAAATAAAACAAAAACAAACTATAAAGAGAGATTTATAGTGCAAGATATGTGATCAATATCAGATCTCAAGGCTTAATGGTAAAATGATTTTTAATCAGGATCAAGGAGCAATTAAGAATTCCTTAAACTAGATACTGAAGAAGGATGAAGAAAATCAATCAGGATTAGAGGGAAATCAAGGATTCTCAAAACCAGAGATCAGAAGAAAACATAGAAATGAATAATAGTTAAAAGTAAAGTGTAATGTTTAAGCAAATTCTGCAATAAAACTCCTGTTATAACATTCAAATTTAGAACACATGAAATTTTATGGAATACTTAAAAAGAAAACATGAACAATTGAAATCTATACTTCAATGAGATAGCTCAACACATGAATCCTATAAAGAAGTCTGTTTATAACTTGTTTTGTCTATCAAATGGAATTTGGTACGATCACCCTCAGGTAATAGATCAGCCAGCTATAGAAATATTAAAAAATTCACACTTGATACTTCAAATGATGAAGTATTTATACAAAATTTTTACAAAAGATCCTGTCAACTGACTAGGATTTATTTAAGGAAAATAAATATCTTTATGCAAAAATATAGTGACACCTATTTAACTAACTGATATTTGTCCCTTTTTATTTGATTGTTGTTACATTGGCTGCTTCTTTCATCTGCTCTTCTTTCACATTGTCTCCTCCTTTCACCCTGTTTGTGCCTTTCACCCTTATAGTAAATCACACCATTTTCCCCATGTTTCTTCATCTGAAAGTTTTATTTTCATCATCCTCTGGTAAATTTCATCTGCTTCTGTATATTTGGCAAATGTAGGCTTATTCACAAAAAGGTGATTTACCTCATGCTAGAGGTAAAAGAAGTTTTCTAAAGTCTAGAGGAGCACTTTACCTGTGGGTACACCTCTCATGGATGAACTGTTGGAAGTATATTTGGCTACTTCCCTCGTCTTTTTATCATAGTCTTCATGACTCATTTGTTTATCATTGATTACTAAAGAATTAGGCAGACCCTTCTGTCTCAATACATCAAACTTGTCAAAAAACTTGTTTACTGTGAATTTCATGTTTTGACATTTCTCCTCAAGCTGTATCATTAGATTTCTTTTGGAAATCACTTTCTTCACTTCTATTATAGTCTTTGTTCTGTCAGTTATCCCGAGATCTTCTAATTCATACTTGTTTTTAGAATTTAGGAATTTTATTATTTGGGAGGCTTCCTCTGATATCTTTCCAAGATCCACTTTTACCCTTTCAATTGCCTCATTGGCTTCCTTCACCAAATCATTATGCTCAAATATTACATGTATAGAAGGCCAAATATCATTAACTAAGTTAATGATATTGGCCCACAAATGTTGCTTTTCTTAGGCTAAAGGCTCTTTTAGTGACAACTCTTTTTCTAGCTAGTGGATTCTGTCACTCAGTCTATTGGCTTTTTGTTTTTCAGCTTGATGCATTACTTCTGCTAATTTCTTTTCGTCTTCTAAGATATTTACTTGTTCCTTGAGCTTATTAATCTATGTTGTTTGAATGGACATGTCTTCCATTGCTTTAAAAAATTTGTTGTCCTCATCAATGTGGTGGGTTGTTGTTCTTGTTAATGTTGTTGCTGCTGTAGCTGCTGGAACTAATGTTGATGCAAGTGCTGATGTAGATCCTATGAGAATAGCAGTAATTGGAACTTCTTCTCTGCTAGCTTGTTTTTCCTATACAAGTTTATCCATTTTTGTCTCCATTTCATTTAGTTGAGTTGTCAACTAGATGATTAAATTCATCATCTCATCCTTTTGATTAACTATTTCTAAAACCTCCTTGGTTTATGGATGCTCAGTGGTTGGTATCTTTAGCTATTTCTTTAGTGCAGCTATGTCTGCATTTTTATTTTTTATAAGTTCTTTTGCTGCTTTGTGTTGAGCTATGGAAAAGGTATGAATTTGACATTTATGTCCTTATCTTTTTCTTAAACCATAACTCCTTTATATTCTAAGATGGTAACATATCGAAGAATTATAGTGAAAACTAGGGAGTTATTGATCATGGAAAATTAGTTAATTATTGTCTTTTTCCATGCAGGAAATAGAAGAAATGGAAAACTACCATTCTGGAGGAAAAGACAAAATAGAGTAACTATTGTTCCTTCACCAGGAAGCCGTATCCAGACAAGCAGATCAAGATGGAGCACGCAGTTAAGGATAAGAACGGAAAATCATAGCATCAGTGCAAAAAGACAAAGAGTTGACTGGAGTTAGAAGATTGAGCAGATCCCTCAGGTTCTCTTGATCCCGAGGGATCGTTGTTTCAAAGTCTATCTGTTATTTCTTGTTTTATCTTCCTGGCCATTATAAAAGGGAGAGTGCTTGTAAAGATAAGGGATTCATGATCGTTATTCAGAACTCACTGTTGTATTTCCACTTTGAGCATCGACTCTCATTGATTAAAACAGAGTACGATTGCTTGTAAACATTTTCCCATATGATTCATACATAAGTCGGTTGTTGTTCCATTCTTTTATACTGAAGTAGTCTAGTAGTACTTCACTAGCGACTAAGGGCCCGACCTTGGTGGATCCACTTGCTATCTATACCATTACTTTACAATCGCAGTCATGTGATGGTTTGGTTTGATTTTTGTTTATTTGAATCACATTGCTTTACTGTTCCTTGTTCAAGAGTTTATGAATTGTTTTATTGTATATGTTGTAACTGAATCACGTTGTCGTTCCTTTTCATCATAACAATATTATTACTCTTTTCAAACTATATTGTTATGTTGTTCATTTCAATTATAAATCTTCACTGTTCATTCCATTAAACTGACTTTGTTGTTCATTACAGATTGTTGTTCATTTCTTTTCTGCAAGTATTTGGTTTTTCCTTTTACCATCATTACAGTAGCATATATATTCCATTTCTATTAGTAGCATTGTTGATTTAATTCTTTGTCATTTCCAGTCAGTCGCTTTCGTGTGGAGTGTGAGAACAACAACTGTAAAGAACATTAGCTATTATTGTCTGAGTTCTCAGATTGAGGATCTTGTTTATGTTTGATTTCATTTACATCAGTTGACGAGGAAAGAGTTATTGCTACTACATCCTTGACTGATAATTAGTATTAATTTCCTGAGTGAATGATTTAGTTTTAGAGCATTTAGTTTCTTTTAATTGCAAGTAGGTTTTATTTCAAGCATCTGTTTACTCTTGTATTTGAAGCATTGTACTATAGATTGGAAAACATTACTCTTGGATTAAATTGCTGCCTCAGAC
Source organism: Pinus taeda (assembly GCA_000404065.3). Lineage (NCBI taxonomy): Eukaryota > Viridiplantae > Streptophyta > Pinopsida > Pinales > Pinaceae > Pinus > Pinus taeda. Next base: position 15,795 of record APFE031407039.1, read on the forward strand.
TGAGTACACCCTTGAAATAGAAAATCATACCTGGATTGATAATTAATGTAGGATAAATAGGAGTTAAAAAGACACCTTTTATACCTCAACACCTTGATGTCAGTTGGATTATAGCCAATTTCAATTACCAAATCTTCCAGTGACTTAATCCTGTTGTCTTTTGCTTGTAATGAGGCCCTTTCCAGTTTTAACTGTGACTGTATATTTTCAAGAGAATTCTTCAATTTTTGGACACTTAGAGCTTTATGTGTCATGGTTGAATATAGCATCTCTCCTGCCTGTTTATGAAATTCAATTTGTTCAATTGGATGCACATCCTTGGCATGAATTTCAAAGGTTTTTTTTCTTATAATCTTTTGAAGTTCTTGGGGTATTTACCTCTGGCTGTAGGAAGGTCATCTGCATCTTCCTTGTTTTGAGGTCAAAAGCTAAAAGAAACCTACTCCAATCACTGGGAATTTTCTTCCAGTATTGTGTACATATAACAACCTTTAATGCTTCATTTTGGATTTTAATCTCTTTGTACTTCTCCATGATATCTTTCTCTTTCTTAACTGGTTTGCTAGATGATGAAACTTCTGCATTATTTTGGTTTTGAATGATCTATTCACTGGAAGATGATGGCAACAATGTTTCTTCTATATGTGTGGAGGGTGCATCACCCCTGATAATAATCTATTTTTCTATTTCAATTGTTGTTTCCTGCTCTATTACTGGATTTTTCTTGGTTTTCTTTCTGCTCACAAGCTTCAATTTAGTATCAGAAGTAGTTTCTACTAAGTAGGATCCTTCTTCTCAAGCCCTTTTTGAATTTCTATCCTGTGGGTCTAGAGTATGTAGGATGGAACTAGTATCAACCTGCTTATCCACCTCCTGTAGAGTGTTTTCTAACCACTTTGACTGGTTGGAATACTTTTCAATTTCTATTTTTGACTCATGAATGAAAGGGGTCAATTTGAATTTGACTCTTAACTTACTTATGACACCCAAAGGATCATAAGGCCATTGGAAATTGCTGCTAAACTTGAAACATTGTAAACATTTGTCAGCTTCCTTTTCAGCATTTCTATTGTTGCATATAAAAGGCCCTATTTGGTTTTTAATTTTGAACTGGGTCTTCCTTTTAGCTGAAAGGAAATGGATCTCATCAGAATTCAAGATTTTCCTGATGTATTCCAAAGCAAATATCCTCATTGGGAGGTATTTGGGAAGCTTGTATGGAACTTGCTGGTTTCCATACACTCTCATCTCTGTATGATTTTGGTATAAATACTAGTCTCCTGTTTTACTTTGATCTGACAATGGAACACCTTATTTATCTCTCCATTGATTCTAGGTTGAATCCTACTACTTAGCATATTAACAATTGGATAGACAAATGAATCAATGAAGTATTTAAAGTTGTATTCTGTGGAATCCTTTCTAATCAAGGGAGACCAAAAGACAACAGATTAGGGATTACCCTCTGTGTCCAGTTTTTGGAGGCTAACTGCAAACATTTCTAATTGAAAATATAAAAACATATGGAACAAAACCGAGGAGTATTTGAACACTCCCTCTTCTAGCAACTTGACTAGCTGATCATGGATTGCATCTGCTAGGTATTGCGAAAAATTGAAGGTGGAAGCTGGAGGCTGACCTGGACAGAATATGGATAGGAAACCAAGGATAGATGCATCCACATATTCATCAGTGAAATACCCTAACGTACATGACAACATAGTGACAGTTTGTCTGGTTCTCTATGAAAACGTGGATGCTGAGTATGGAGGATTATCTTTTGGGGTTTTTAATGATGGTGGAAGGAAAGTTTGGAATATTTGGAATCTTTTGGGAAAGTCTAGCTTCAAGTAGAGCTCAGTAAGGGTTTCAATGGATATTGGCACTTCATTAGGCTGTGGTTGGGTCTGTAGCATTTGATTGATGGATTGAGCAGTGATTGGGAAAAGGATCTCTTGGTTTGGGGTAACTAAAACTCTTTCATTAGGCAAATAGTTAATCTAACAGAGCCTAATAAGTTCAGGGAATTGAAAGGTCTATGGGAATATGTATTTAGGTAAATTTTAATCCCACAGATGGGTATCATATGCCTGATCAATGAATTTGTCATGGCTCCAGCAATGGAGTTCCAAAAGGTTGGAATCTGTCACAGTATCAATGATTTTAAAGTCTTTATCGACCAAGGGAACGTGTTCGACATCTAACACTGGAGGTTGAAGAGGGTTTACATTCAAAATGCTATGGGAAGCCATTAAATTTGATTGTTTTATCAATTTGGTATTTAATTGATGGGGAAAAGCGCTTAGGATTACCTGCAGCAGGGTTCAGGGAGCAGCAGGGGCTAAAATTATAGTTTAGTGAGGTCTTTGTCTCTTTTCCACAAATCAACAACAATAGCAAAATAATGAAACATTGTGGTTTTTTTGTATTTTCTTTGGGAATTAGTGGTTTAATGCACATGGGTGGTTTATGACGTGGGTGGTTTACTGCATTAACTTTGGAAGTGGTTTGGTGGATTATCGCATCGCGAAACGTGGTATTGCAGTTTTGGACTGGGGGGATGTGATGAGATGTAGTGGTGAGACATGGCAGGGGAGGGGGTGAGTGGAACCACTCATTTTACAACCCCCAATTAGTTTTAAACATCATACATCGAGGGCTGCGATAATGAGCGTGGACCGTTGGATTTGATCAACAATCAGAGGATGGATGGGGGTTTCTTTTAAGACATGGGGAAAAGAGTTAGGATAAGAGGAAAGGGATTTTTTTCAAAGGGGAATGGATTTTACAAGGGGAAATGGTTTCCAAGAGTGGAAACAAGGATTTTAGGAAGGGAAAAAGGGATTTTAAACAAGGGAAGGGGATTTTCGCATGGGAAAAGGGTTTAAAATGATATTTTTTGATAATCATAATGATGCTTATGATTTTCTGGAAAATATTCTACCTACTCTTCAATTTATTCTAACATTTTTTCTTTCTTTTATTGGGTGCATTTGAGCTTGCCGACCCTTTTATTTTCTTTTGATAAGAAAACTAACTTATTTCTAACCTTATGTCTTCCAATGGCTCAGATTAGACTTATGAGCTCATTTTTATTCTCTACCTAACTAATGATCTGCCAAGATTAAATGGTTTGGTCAGATCTTTATTCACTAATTATCATGAAATGAAATTTAAAGCATGAATAATCAAGATTAAGCTATATGATAATCATGAATTGTGGCATTTTACGCAAGCTACACACAATTTTATTTGAAAAGGAAAAGTAAACTAAGAGTAGTGGCATTTGAATGTGCAACACTTTTAGAATTTATTTTTTGTTTCTTTTTGTGGGGTTCATATTTTATATCTTTTTTTTTTTTTTTTTTTTTTTTTTTTTTTTTTTTTTTTTTTTTTTTTTTTTTTTTTTTTTTTTTTTTTTT
>APFE031407043.1:0-12624 GCA_000404065.3 Pinus taeda
ATGACCCAAATGAAATTCACAATCATTTGAACATACAATGCTTTCCCTAATGGCTATAAAACATTAATAGAAGTTAAAATCAAACAAAAAGGAAAATATATCTTCTTGATGGGAAGAGCCAAAATAAAATAGGGTATTATTTAAATATATAATTCTTTCAGTGTATGGCTATAAACAAACTCATTAAAGTTGAAATCCGACTAAATACTATTGAATCGTAATTAACATGATATAACGAGCGAGACCCAATTAAATCCTAATTAACAATATTAAATCCTACTCGCTTCCCCAATCGAGAGAGGGTGTTGAACATACCCGGGTAGCAGAAATAAACTAGGGATGGGAGAAGAAATTTAGGTGTAGTTATGCTATAAAGTGCTCAGGGGTGGCTTGAAGAAGAGCTTCCTCCTACCCTTCACATCTTGTATGCTGCATCAGACTGCTCAAGGGTGGCTCTATGTGGATAATTTTCATTGCAAGGTGCTCTTGTCACAGTGCTTCTTCACTGTTGCATCATAATGCTCAGAGGTGGCTCGATGTGGAGAATTTTTCATTGTAGAGTTCTTAGGAGTAGGTTAACGCAAAGCTTCCTCTTACCACAATGCCTATTGTTTGTTGCAACAAAGTAATTAGGGGAAGCTCAATCTAGAGCATTTTCTATTGTGAGATAGACAATAGGAACCCAACACTTCTTAGGACCCTAGACCATATAGAATGGAAGACTTGAACTTGCACAGTGCACTAAAGACAAGCATAGGGGGGATATCACAAAATGATAAAATTTCAGAAAAAAGGATTTGAAAAGCGCTAAAGGTAAATAAAAGGAGTGCAAAGGAAATAGAGTTTGACAAAATTACCTTGTCAATGGTTTCAACACAAGCATCTTGATCATCGTCTGCGGTAGACAGATTCGCTCGCTGACTGTATTCATCATCTTAGTTTTCGGCTGTTGTTGGCCAAGTTACCAATTCGATCTCTTCGTGGTCATCCTCTTCTTTGTCTAGGCTCGATTCTTCATTATGTGGCCATGCTTCCTCAGAGGAAGCCAGGTCATTTAATGAAATCCTACGGCACTTTCCCATTGCTCGTCTCAGCACAACTGTGGAGGGTAGATCCTAGGATCTGTATGGAAAGTCGTAGTACAAATTGGAAACCCTTGAACTAGAGAGGGTTTTAAAATTTGAAGAACAAATAAAACTATGCCTTAGTAGCTTTTACTATCGTTCAAGTGAGGTGAGGAGGAGTAGATTTGAGCAAAAGGGTGAAATGTTGTTGTAGCCATTTTTATTGATTTCTTTTAATTTTTCTAGCCTTCTCACCATGGATTTGGAATTTTTCCTTCCTATTGCAATTTTATTTCACTTTCTCGTGGAATTTGAGAGAGTGGGAATTGTTCCCACCAAAGTTTGCAAGTTCCCTCCTTCTATTGCTAGTACTTTCTCGCACTTGGGTTGGGGTGAGTAGAGTCTCTTGACTCCTTGTTGGTCCACTTTGGTAGGGAAAGATTTCTCATGTACGTGCATGTAATGATTTTAATGCAGGGTGTTATAAGATCAATTTAAGAGAATATCTACAAAATTGAGAGGGTCATGACATCAATGCAAGGATGTCCATGGGTTTGAGCGGTAGGGTATGGGTAGTCAATATAGTAGGAGATTGTAATTAAGAGTACCACATATTACTTTAGAAAATCTCAAATACAAATATGTATATTTTATGGTGCAAATGTAACAATTTTTTGAAATTCTTTTGTAAGGCATGAAAATGGTTAAGCTTGGAATGATTTTTAGAGATATGCATGTGTATGTAATGGTGGAGTAAATGACTTATGGTGGGGGGATGAAGTTGAACCCCAACAAACACAATAAAGGAGATAAATTTAGGAAGTTTGTTGGTGTGGGTCAATGAGCATTGGGCTATTTAAATTTCTTTGACATACATTTGTTTTGAAATTTTTTCGATGAACACAAGCAAGTGGCGATTATTTTATTTGAGACATTGCAATGTGGTAGAAGCATCTAAAAATTTATGAAGGTTTCCCTTTGGCTCAAAAATCACAACTAAATGGAATTTATTCTATTAAAGTTAGTGGAGACTTAGACATAGCCCCATCTTCAATAAGAAACCCCCTAAAGAATGAAATTCAGTCCATGAAGGGTGAACATGTCACGTGGCATATTTCAACACATGTGGGGGAAAATAGCACACTATACTCACATCCATTATATCTACCACCAAAATCCTCCAACAGGGATAGGGCTAGATAATATTGCCTCTATCACTTCCAATGACCAATTATGGTAACTTATGTCTTGTTAGTTCTTTTTATTTTTTTGCATGTAAGGCCTATATGGCTGTGGGTCTCTCAGTTGGGCATTTTTCTTTTTCTTAGTACCATGGTAATATCATTGGTAAAAAAACTTGTTCGAGGTGAGGCCATATGCATTTTGACACCCTTTTACATACTTTTTTATTAATGAAAACTCATCAACTAAGAAAGAACCCATCGAAGTTATGCACTACTTAAAATGGGTTTAGTAGCATTGGATGGCTCTAATAATCATAGTTGAATGTATATGATGTTAACTAATTTAACCAACAAAACATGCCTTCGACAATGGTAACTAGACTTACACTCCATCTACTGCATTAAACAATCAAGTGAGGCTTTAATAATTGTAACCAAACATATAGGTCGTTGATCAAGTTAGCCAGCCTAACACACCTTTAATAGTGATAACCAAAACGTACATGTTACTAATCAAGTGACCATTGTGTCATGCCTGTAACATGTGCAATTGAACATAATTGTTGTTTATGGGGTTTACCTATCTAACATATCTCCCACAATTGTAGTCAAACATGCATGTTGATTCAGTTAATCTCCTAGATAATGTTAATAAAAAATACATGTTAATATCCAACCTAGCATGTCACTAATAGTGACAATGGAATGTGCATGTCAATGATTAAGCTAATTGACCTCATATTTTGTTCACTGAGATGACTAACACATAACTCAGTAAGTTGACGAAGTTGACAAACCATTGTCTTTTCCATTGAACTGCCATGACTTTAATAGACACAACTAACTATACATGATGTTAAACCAGTAAACCATCATGACATGGATTTTAGAATAGTAACAAAGTGTGCAAGTTATGGATTAGGCGAACCAAAATAATATACCTATGATACTCATAATTGACCATACATGTTTGTTGTGATCAACCCTTCAAGTTCTCCCTTACTCTATACAAAATTAAGCGTGCGGTGCAACTCTCAAAGTATCTTTGATACATATACAAATTATGTTTGTATTTACTTGTTTGATTTGTGTTAAAGTGTTTCCTCTTTAAATGTCACAGGATTGAATCCAATTGAAATTAAGGTATGTACACCTCCATAGATTAAATAGTTATAGCGTTGAATGGAGGGCATCCCTTGTCTCACAAACAAAGGTGTCTCATATGTCAACTTGGCAGATACCTGCATTATAACATAATATTAAAAACTATTGTTATTTTTTCTATTAATATGAATTCTTCTAAGATTTAATATATTGTTAAGAAGATTATCCCTCAACTAATTAGTGATGTATTTAATATTGGATGAGAGATTTGTAAGGCTGAAATTTTGGCTACCTTAACTGCTACCGCATGTCACACAACCTAACTGCATCCAAGCTTTCTGTTGATGTGGAAATTCAAAATTTCTAAATTTAGTCAACGAAAAATGAAATTGGGAATTTCTTACTACATTTTTAAAGACTTCCTCTCTGGAAGAAAAAGATTATCAACCACCCCTATCCTACACCTATGAAACTCAAATTTCCCTCTCGACAAATCTTTTGTCAAAATGTCCAAATCTTACTCCTCTATCAAAATGGAGTGTAGCAACATCATCTACCTCTATACATAGTCCCGTAAATGGTGATATTCGATATCTATATGCTTGGATCGACCGTGAAATATAATATTGTCAGAGAGATTGATGCAACTCTGGTTATCATAATTGGATCCATCATCTCACCAAATAGTCCAACAAGTATATTTCTCATCCATATTGCCTCACGTGTTGCTTGACTTACAACCATGCATTATACTTATGTCTAGCTGAGCACCACATATATTTGCTTCCTTTCATACCAAGAAACAACTGTGGACCCAAAACTAAAAATTCCACTTGATGTACTCTTTTGTTCTGATGGACATCGTGCACAATCTACATCTGCGAAGCCACACAACTTCACTCCCTCTCCTTGTCTGTACCATAGTACAAACTAGGTAGTGCCTCTGAGGTACCGTAAAACATGCTTAGTTGCCTTCCAAAATAGTTTGGTTCACCAAACTGTAGATTGGCTTAGTTGGTTGACTTAACAAAACATATTTGGTCATGTTTTCACAATATACATGAGTGGACCCACTAGTTGTTCATAAATGGTAGCATCCACTTCACCTGAAGTGAAATCCTCCTTCCTCTAGTTGTTTGTTAAAGGTGTTTCCATGGGTTTACAAATCTCCATGTAGAATCTTTGTGATATCTCTTTTTCATACTTGCCTTGAGAGACAGAAAATTCCCCATCACCTTGTCATACTTCCAACCCGAGAAAGTAGTACATGAGACCCATGTCCTTCATTTCAAGTTCCTCTGCAAGGTTGTCCTTGCAATATATGATCAACAGATCATCACTAGTTAAAATAAAATTAACAACATATAGGATAATAATAAGAAATTTACCTTCTATAATGATATGATGAGGTTTACATCTGCTTCACTTATGGTGAAGCCTAAACCAGTCAGAAAACTATCGATATTAGTGTACCAAGAACAAGTTGTTCACTTGAGATCGTACAACACTCACTTGAGTCTGCACACATGAGAATCTTGATCAAATGTCTCAAAAAAATTTTGTTACTCTATGTACACTTGCTCCTTAATAACCCCATTTAGAAATGTTATTTTTACACCCATCTAGTGGATAGTCTACCCCATCTATGTAGCCCAACGAAGAATTGATCTAATGGATGAGTACCTTGCTACGAGAGAAAATGTCTCCTCATAGTCAATTCCCTCAACTTGAGAGTACCCCATGGCCACAAATCTGGCCTTATACTTCCCTATTCTTCCATCTATTTCCTTGTTCACGTTGAATATTCATCTTAGACCCACTATTGATTTATATTTTTGTCTTGGGAGCTCTTCCCAAACACGATTCTTTGCAATGGATTCATATTCCTCCACATTTGAATACACCCATAGAGATTTCTCTATTTCTTCCTCAAAATAGGATGGCTCAATCTCTATAAGCTTAGTCATAAGAGCCATGTAGCCAGTGTACCTCTCAGGTGACCTCCTTTCCTTACACAAATTTGAAGGATATCCCACATTCTCCCTTGCATCCTTCACAAGTCTATCAACTTCCTTATTCTTTTTTTTTTTCCTTCTCTAGAGGCTTTTACTTAGTGAATGTCTCCACTCTCTGCTCCATAATTTATGGTTTCTCTACAACTTCCTGAGGTTCCTCTTTTGGAGCTAAAATCTCATCTTTTGGTGGGATCTAAATCTCCCTCTCAAGAGACCACCACATAGATTTCTTCTCATAAAAATTTACCTCCTTTCACACAACTATCTTTATGAGCGATGGAAAGTACACATGTTAGTTGTGGGGGGTTTTTGTGTAACACATAAATACCCCCAATTCTATAGTTGACTAAATCTTATTCATTGATTCTGTAGAGATATGGTAGTAAAGAGAGGATCCAAAAATCTTACAGTGTGACACATACAAGTTTCTTCTTGAGAAAGTCTCCTCTAGTGTAATCATCCCAAGAATCTGAGGAGGTCTTTGGTTTTGCAAATAGGGTGTTGTATTGGATGCCTTAATGCACAAATGCAGAGGTGAGCCTTGGTCATGCAAGATCACCCTTGTTGCTCCCAAAATCCTATGGATATTTCTCTCAACTACCCCGTTAGGATGTGGGTTGTGGGGGCGTTGTCAACTCTCATTGAATGCCTTCTTTCGCACATAAATTTTTAAGTTCATTCAACATATACTCACATCCATTATTTCTGCTAAGAGTCTTCACCTTCTTGTTGGTTTCTTTCTCAACGAGTTCCTTGAATTCTAAAAACTTGGAGAATTTATCATCTTTCTTCCACATGAATAGATCCATCACTTATGTGAGAAGTCATCAATAAAAAGGACAAAACATTTATGCTGGCAATGGAGGCTATCAAGAAAGGTCCACATACATCAAAGTGGGTCCTTTCTTGAGCTGCATGCACTTTGTTGTCCCGATCATGGAATTATGATTTTATGTACTTCCCCAAGGTACATCCTTTGCATACATCATGTTTCTCAAATGCTCCTTTAGGGAGGCTAGTGGCTATTTGTTGTATAATATTCGAGGTGCCATGATGCAAATGGCCATCTTATGTGCTAAAGTTCACCTACATCATGGTCCTACACTTTCTCTTACTTGGTTCTTAATGCAACACAATCTTCCACATCTAACTTATATAAATTCTTCACACATACCTCAATATTATTCACTTGTTTCATGGCTATGTGTCTCAGGAATGTTTTTCCCTTGTTGAAGATGATGTCAGAACAACATTCTTTCAAAACTACAACAAAGATGAGATTTTTCTTTAGGCCTAGAACAAACTTGACATCCTTGAGCATGAGAGAGGAGCCTAACTCCCTACGAAAGGTGACTATACAAATACTGGTCATGTTGTAGCTTTCATCATTCCCTAGCTTGATGTGCATCTGAAGATCTTTCTGCTCTAGGTCACTGCAAAAACCTCTACACCCTGTTATGTGAAATAATGTACCTGAGACAATGTACCACACACTCCCCATCACTATGTTGAACATGCATGCGATAAGGGTAAAGTCAAGGTCAAATTGTGAAACCATGGCTTCATCCATTACCCCTCCTAAGGTCTTCTTTCTTGCCTTTTTCTGTGGGCACTTTGTGGCATAATGCTCGTATTCATGACAATGGAAGCATTTAATTTTTGAACAATCTTTCTTCTTTCTCCCTTTGTTGGATTCTGGTTTGGTTTGAGATTTCTTCCCTTTTCCCTTCTTTCCCTTTCCAACCAATGTAAAGTTTTCTTCATCCTTTCCCTTGGATGAGGTCCCATCTCTGGTATTCTTCCTTATTTCCTCCTATAAAGAATCATACCATAAGTGTTCCCAATTAGGTAGTTTCTCCATCCCTTTCACTTAATCTTGATAGCTATCCCAACTCTTGGGAAGGCCCAGAAGGGATATTTTTATGAAGCCATCCTTTCAAAGAGTAACAAAAACTCCTACAAGATCATTATGAACTTGTGTGAACCTCCTCAGATATTGCAGGATAAAGTCATTCTTCTACATCTTCATATTTTAAACTTTATCCTTGAGCACCAACTTTTTTTGGTCACTACTATTCTAGAATATATTTGTTAGTGCCTACCACATTGAATAAGGATTTTATTCCGATGGAGATCGCTGAAAATGTGGTCTCATACTCCCTGCACTATTATTATCCACACCTTGGCTACAACCTTCTTCCACTGAGAAAGTTTTCGGGCATCAAATTATGTTGGTTTTGTAAAATCTCTATTAATGTATTTTGGCAATCGACTTTCATCAAATACCTCCTCCATGTGATCCTTTGAGTAAATGAAATTATAGTTGCCTTCTAAGGCATACTCTAGCCTAAGCCTGATGAAGGTAATATTTTAGTTTTTAAGAGATCTTGCTACAATGAATTGCAAATTCAAACCTCCCGAGAAATAAATTCAAAATTCCTGCTCTAATGTGAATCTTGCTATGATACAATGTACAAATTATTCTGTATATTTACAATTTTTCATGAATTTTTTTCAACATCATATGACATTAACCTACTCTACTACTCTACAGAAGTTAATTCTCAATTTAGAACAAGAAATTCAGACATTCAATAAGAAATAAAATAGATGGACACAATATTTTTCCCGGGGAAAGAAATATTCTAATAGCTCCAATGCCTTCTTCCATCAATCTTATGAATATAGATGTATTACAATTGCTTTACTCAATTGTGCACAACCTGTAAGTGAATAACCTATCTCTCTGCTCACTAAGAAGCTTAAACCCAAACTTTGTCAATTTCTTCCGCTACTTGAGCCCCTATTTCCTTGTGCAATTCCTTCATAAATTAGGCCCCCACTATTTAGTTCTTTTTCCAAAATGGATTGTTTAATTCCTAAGGTTGATCGTGTGACTGCATGCAACACCTATACACTGAAGAATAGTTTACAACTAATGTTACACTTTCTTGGAATCTCCAACATAGCTGGGGAACTTGAATTATTTACATGTACTAGCTATATTGTGTTGATTGATTAGTTAAATAGATGATCACTACATTTCACTGAAGTCCCACTACAACTAGCCTTCCACCACTTCCTCCAATAGTTAGAACTATTTTAACTCAAAAGAACATGAGATAATTGACTTTGATTGCTACAAATTAGCAATCACACATTCTCAACTAAAGTCTAACTCCTACAACTTGAATTTATTGAGTAAAATGGGTGACACAAGCCATCTCATACAAGCTAATTGCATCCAAGTTGTTTGATGATGTGGAATTTCAAATTTACTCAATTTAATCAAGGAAAAATAAAATTGAGAATATCTTTCTGCGTTTTTCAACAATCCTTCACGTGAATCTAATCCATGTTTCCAATCTAGCACAGCAATGTTCTAATAACAACAACCAACATATATAAGTAGCCTTCAAAATAAATAAAACAATAAAAAACCACATATTAAAACACAATTGATGGAGACCCTGAAAAGTACTCCAACTATGTTACCACGCACTTTTGTGGGTTGTTCTTTCAACCAAAAGATCACTTTTAACCTTAGTGATGCTTTATACCAATTGCAGCTTAACATTTATCTCCATCTAAGCTCTTCATGGATATTTCTCTCTCATCCATTAATTTTATCCAGAATTCTTTCTAGAATTATAATCATGGAAAGGTTATCATAATATAATCTCATCTCCAAGTGTTCAATTTCCAAGTATTTCTAATTTATTACTTATTATTTATAAAATATTTATATACAAAATTATGTCATCATCCTACATGCCTATTCTGTAGGCATAGCTTACTTTTAGCACACAATAGAAAATACTAATGTTTCCAACATGGTGGTATTACAATATTCAACAAACTATGTGCAAAGTATCAAAGTGCATTTGGTTTAATAATTATATAGTAATGATTTTATTTAATACTTAAATTATGATAAGGATAGTTAGCTCATCATTAATGATAAAGATTTGATTTTGTAATATTTGTCCCCATTCTAGAAGTATGGAGGAGTGCTACAATAATTACAACATTTTTTAAACTATGAAACTAAATCTTGAACAAGCTACCTCACAGTCTAAAAAGAAACCTCACATTTTTAAAAAGAGTAATTAGTGGTAGAAAAAGTAGTTATCTTAATCAAGAAATATGAAGCAATGCTACATAATACGATTTTTAACTTTCACTAAGTTTAACTTGGTCACTAACACTTCTAGTGTCAATTGTAGGACGTGTCTAGTGAAGACATTTTTAAATTATTTAATTAAATCAATTTAAATTGGCATCGCTTCATTTGAGTCCTCCATTTTGCACTTGGATGAAGAATATGCTTAGCATATTCACTTCCCATAAAATTTTCCATTCCGTTTTTAAGGAAACACAAAAACCAACAAACCTCCTTGTATGCAAAGCTTATATATATACATTTATTAATGAATTACTTTTATTATTTTTATTACCTTTTATTACTTTATTATTTATAATTAAAAAGGATATTAATTTTTTTTATTACTATAATTAGAATGTTACCCTTTATTATGACATCTCCTTTTATATTTTGAATACATCTCTTCCATAATATATGAAATGTCAACTTGTTTTGTATTTTGTATTATTATTCTTTATTTAATTCTAAATCTAAAGGGTTATTCATCTCGTACTTTACTTTTGGGCATATTTGAATCAATTTATTTCATATATTTATTTTCTATTTCTCATAATCATAAATTCTTCGTAGTACATCATTGGTTATTAAATTAATTTTTAATATTTTTCTTGTTATTAACTTAACAATGTCCTTACCATAACTCTTTAATGTATAATGCCTCAGGCTCCTCTGTCTTCCCTATTGGCTCGCCCCTTTCGCTTAGAGAGTTCAAGAATAGTTGTTTGGTAGGTAAACGCCTCACCCATAACTATATCTAACAAACGGGAATGTGAGCTTCCTTAGCATCATTTCCCAAGTGACTTACTAATGTTAGTTAAATATTTACAAGTTTTTACTAGAGGTATTACAATTTATATTTCTCTAAATCTTTTTAATTTTTATTTTCTCATTTTATTATAATATAATTATCTCACTATACAACCATCCTATAATCAGTATTGTTACTTTAATTTTAGTTATTTCTTTTGTGTTTTTTTCTTTTTGGTAAAATGTCCCTGATTCTTCTAATTTACCCTTATTTATGTTTACTTTCATTAATGTAAACTTTATTAATTTTATTAATTTTTTCATAAAATTAATATAGATCCATGTTAACTTTAAATCTATTAAATGCTAAGAATAATTCGAATTTCTTTTATACATTTCTTTCATGTAGAGGAAACATCAATACAATTTTTTAACCATGATATTTTTCTTTCATATATACTATATATATATAATATTATATACGTAATAATATATATATATATATATATATTGAAATATTTCATTGATAACCCACATTGTTTACATTAAAATGTATTTTTATTTTACTCGTCTCCATCATATTGGGATATAGAAATCATATATCCATTAGAGTTAAATGAGCCAATTTGACTTCTCATGTTTAGAAATGAGTACATACTCCACCCCCTCTAAATTTGAACATGTTACCTTTTACTAAAAAACACATATTCTTAATCTTAATCATTATTACAAGTATTAAGTTTTATGAGTTCTCTATGATAATTATTTTAATTTATATGGTACAATTGATCTATTTCTATTTTGTGTATTTCACCTCTTTATATATAGAAAAGTTCTTATTTCTAATTTTATTAAAAGCTTCAGAATACATATACATATAGCTATTAAGTTTTTATATTGTGAATAATTATTTTTTTCGAATATTGTTGTTAAATATAAATTATAATTGTTTAAGTTTGTTATAATGAAATATGACTAGTATTATTTTTTTTATTTCTCCTTTTCTAGAGAAATTATTTATTTCTTTTACTAAAAAGTTGGAATATAACAAATTGAATTGAGTAGTTTTTTTTTTTTTGTATACTTGGTAGGAGTACATCTTTACCATGTCCAACATGTCCAATATATAGCACAAGATTTGAACTGAAGACTCCTTCTGTGAGACTTCACTAGCACAAGATTTGAACCCACTACTACCAATTGAGCTATCCCAAGCAGACAATTGAGTAGGATTATTATTGTTACTATTACTTTTACTCTTTTTATTATTTTTCATTATATTTTAATTAAATCTACCTTATTATTATTATTATTATTAAATTTACCCTCAATAAGAACATATCATTTAATACTTCAATAAAACATATGTGCCATAATGTATGCAAGACATACATGTTTTTGTAGTTTTTTATTTATTATTATTTTTATAATTTTAAATCTGAGGACTTATTGATGATCTAGTACTTTACTACATCTCCCTCGTATTAAAATGTAGATCACTTATGAGCATATTAGATCTAATTGATTTCATATATTTATTTACTATTTCTCATAATCCTAAATGCCTCATAGTAAACCATGGGTTATTAAAATTAATCTTTAGTATTTTTTACTTATTTTTATTTATTATAAGTTTAATATTCAATTTCTAATTATTAATTTATCATATTTTCCTTATAATTAATTTTTATTGGATTTTTTAAAATTTATTTTCCAGCTGTCATTTTTATAGAGTTAAAGTTATAATTTATTTCTCTTCTTCTTCCATGCAAGATGATGATAAATGTAGCTATTCATAAAAATGTCTCTTCCGCGCACAAATTTATACCTAATATTTATTGGTTACAACATAGAAGAAAGTTAACCAAAAATATAAAAACTAATTTATTTTGAATTATATATCTTTAAAAAAGAATTGTCTCGTTGGTATAGCACACTATGTTTTCTCCTTTGGATTTTGTAAAATTGTGCATTTAATTATTACTTTCCATGGCAGGGCCATAACAAAATTGTATCGCCCATTTGGAATATTTATAATAATAAATAGTATTTAGAAAACATAATTGACAATGAGCTTCAAATTTTAGTGATTACATAAAGGTCTTTGAGTAATCAATCACTTGAGACAAAACAGGGCCATGCATATATGGAGTTAAACAAGAAATAATAGAAAATTGGTATAGGTTATCGAATTAATTATTATAAAATATTTAGTACCACAAATATTTTAAAATTTTATATAAATTAAAGTGAATTATATTCAATTAATTTTTTTACTGAAAAAGTGTATTTTAAACCATAATATATATAGACTAATTAAAATATTTTAATTTAATTTTAAATCA